>BGPR01000402.1:54727-86106 GCA_013235015.1 Araneus ventricosus | reverse complement strand
TTAAATTCAAATATTAATTTAAATTCAAATATTAAGTTAAATTCAAATATCAATTTGACTGCTTACTTTAAAAATAAAAAATATGACCGGAGTGGTTTTTTTTTTAATTTTGGACTTTTGGCATAATATAATAAATTCATGATTAGCATGATGTTTTTCTAAACGGAGATATAGTAATAATGTCTACAAAAATGCGTGATTAACTACTGAAAATATTACGCCTCGAAATTAGTGCGCAAGTGCCTGATAAATGGACATTTAGGGGATAGTGGAGACCTGCTTTTATTTATAACTGCCTTAATTTGGCATTTCGATGAATAAAATATTAAAAAAACACAGTAATAGTAAAACTTAGCATATTAAAAAAGGCAACTTGAAATTTGTTACTTTTGCAAATCTCCTTTAACTAAATATGTTCAGTTATATCCAAATATATTTCTGTAGATACATGGAATTTGGAAAAAAATATCATTCTTGATATTTTTGATACTAGATTATAATTTATAGAGATAGTTGATGGATGATAATTTGCAGAGACAAATTTCAATTTGAGAGCATGGATTTCCCTTTATAATGGACTTTTTAATTATCAGATATATATATATGATACCAAGGTAATAATCAATTAAAGGGATACAACCAAATAAATGTAGTCGTTTGGTAACCTGGATTTAACAGCTGCTAATTTTCATTTTAAAAAATTATAGCTATCAAAATTTAGCTTCTTTCCTTTCGATAAAAAGAATAAAAGAAAAGGATTTATTACAATTTTGATTACAAGCGATATGAAACCAAATTCCTATGCATGAATATTTAATTTATTTTATTTGCTAAAGACAGAGCGAGAGAAAAATATTCTATCTTGTAAATTATCGTCTGCCGGTTGAAATACTTTTATTTCGTTTCATTTAAAATTAGTTCGATTGTCTTTTTAAATATTATTTTAGATCTAAAAATGAATTAGATCTAAAATATTATTTTAGATATAATCTATTCATTAGATATGTTTGACTGTGTTTGTATGAATGCAATAAAAAGAATTTATCGAAAATAAAGTGATTAATATTATGGCAAAATGAGGAAAAAACTGGTCCACTTAAAGTAATTTTTAAAATGCTATCTTTTTTAAATGCCATCATAGAATTTGAAATTCATTTTACAGACACTCGATTGGACTTATTAATGATCAAGTAATTAATGATTAGTGAAATACTGAATCACACGATAACAAACTACTTAATTATGTCTGTGATTGTTTCGAATTTTTTAATGAAAAATTTGCTATTCAACAGACGATACAATTCTATATTCGCTTCTTTTTGACCCAACAAAGCATAGGACAATAGATTTAAATCCGGATGTTATCTTCACATATGAGAGTCACAAAGTCTCCATCAGATGTAAAAAGTAAAATATGTTGCTCTGCGAAATAGTAATAGCGATGTTTCTTGACCGCAAACTACATTAACTTGATTACATACTATGGCCATCTATCGACTATTTTTTTTTCTTTTCTTCTTGTATCCTTGCCAAGAAATACAAAGGCAACGCTAGTAATTGAGTACTTTGAGACTAAAGTTCAAAATGAATGTTATTTGCAAACCATACTTATTTATAAAATCTTACATCTATTATCATGGAACTAAAGGAAGAAACTATTCACATCAAAAAACATTTGCGCTAAAGCAGTGTTTCCCAAATTTTTTTTGTGGCATGCCTCACTAAGCCTTTCGAAATTTCTTATCCCCCCCCCCCATGTAACACACCCAAAATTTTTAATAGAAAAATTAAACTGTTGTTCACTGAAGAAACTTAAATTATAGGTTTAGGAAGAAATCGCTAGGAGAAATTAATTGTTGAGAAATACAGTTGTTAAATTTATATAACATGTAATGGAAAACTGAAATTCAAGTACGAAATAAATGTTCGTAAATTCACCGTTTTTTAAAGGTTAAATATAAATAAAAACTTTTTTTTATTTAAATATTTGAAAAATATTCAGCGAGTAGATCCTAAAGAAAATATGCCGTTTGAATCTGACAATTTATATATGCTATTTAAATCAGAGTAGACGGTTGCTTTTGAAGTCTATTTTGGAATTGTCCCCTTTAACATTCAAACTTCCCTCCTGTATGGCGTGGGCCCCACACTGGGGAACACTGCGTTAAAGTATGGTTTCTATAAGAATAAGCTCAAAAATTCTTTAAAATACAGAATATAAATAACAAACACAATGTAATAACAATAACAGTGTGTGTGTTTCCCAAAAACAAGCCCTAGATTATGCTTTCTCCTTTGTTTCATTTTGTCCTTGAGCTCAGTTATGCAATCCGGAATACAATATATGACAGAATGACTAGGCTGTCACGAATAGTAACACTTATGCTGTGGTCAGTTACAAAATGGTTATCACCGGTCATGCACCAAACTCTCAAGAAGGAGGTATGTCCAGTCGACGATGATTTCCACAGCCATTGTTGTAACCTAGCGGAAGCGAGAAGCAGCATACTGAGTAGCATGGAGGGGGATAATTTAAATCGGCAATCAACCAACATTTTAAGGATTTCGAATTCACTGCTGAAAACTGTACTTAAATATGTGTAATTTGACGTACTAAATTTAACCAGCTGTAATCCTAACAGACTATTTATAACGCAATGATTAGTTTTGGAAAAATACAGCATTACAACTTTTTGGTAATGTTTTGTAGGAATCGTTATATCTTAAAATCCGTACTTCGGAGTTGGTTTTCTGTTGTTAAATTTCATCCTATTGCAATAAATGCTTAATGACATATTTATGCGGTTACGCAAATGCCTTAAATGCTTTCTGGAATTTTATTTCCGATGCTATGACACGAAAATTAAAAACGCTCAACTATATTGTTCGCAATTGGCATCTTACTTTTTGAAAAATGCTTTCATCCAGTTGGTTCATCTATTAAAGTTGACCCATGTTAATACCAAACATTTAGTAAGTTACAATAACAATTATGAATACAAATATTCAAAACAAATGTAATGGCTTCCAACAATTATCAATTGATAATTTAAAAATATTCTTGAAAACCTGCTCATATTTTCCCCCTGCGACAGATAAATTAGCAGCAGCCGCTTTCCCAAAACCTCAAATATACAAAACTAATTTATTCTTCAAAGAATCTACAAATACTCTATGTGGCAATTTCCCAAAGATCCAATAAACATAAAGAATCAAACAACTCAACCCGACCGACATCCATCGACAAGAACGATCATTTACCAACCGCCATAAAACCCATCTAACCGAAAAATCTGCACCGAAAGTTGGAATAATGCATGGGTAATTGATTGCTTCCATTGTCTTCCACCTGCAGAACAACCTGTAATTCTGGCCGCCGCACGAGGAACAGTTTTAAGGGACGACTTCCTCCTTTCTGCTGGGGTGAAGGTGAAAATAAAGATCGTTTTTTAAATTTCGATTCAGTTCCGAGAAGAAGTTCTTCATTGTCAGGGCCGGCGTTTTTAGTAGGTCGATGACCGTTCGAACCGAATTCCCTCTCGTCTGACAACTCGAACCAGTTGGTTTCCTTTCCTGAGTTCAAGGATGGAAGGAGGTTCGTTTCCCAGAATATTAAATCGACAGAACTTTCTTCATTTAGCCTCGGCGGGTTTTCAAAGAAAAAGACTTAGTTGTGCGAATGCTGAATGAAAAAGTTCATAGAGGCCTTTCCGGGGGGGGGGGGGGAGGGAACCCCCCCGGGGGGAACGATGGCAGTTAATGAAGCTTGTAGACACTGAACTTGCCTGTCAGCAGAATCTTCAAGACTCGAGTAAAATTACGGTTGCAGAGATTTTTCTGTATGTAGAAAATAAGTTAAATTATTACACCACAGTTTACGTCACAAATAAAAAAATTCAAAAACATTTATCTACTTTTACACAAGCTAAAGAATATAATTCCTTTTCCAGTTGACGATAATTTTTATCAACTTTTCAGAAAAAAATTTTCAAACCAAAATTAATTCTTGACAAAAATGAAAGACTTTACTTTCAAAATGCAGACGATAATTTTTCAATCGTAGAACATTTATTATCATAATTAATGAATTAAATACTCATGTGGGAAAAAATTATATGACTTTTCGTTACCGAGTAAAATTACGGTTGCAGAGAGTTTTCTGTATGTAAAAAACAATTTAAGTTAGTACACCACAGTTTACGTCTGAAATTTAAAAAAATCAAAAACATTTCTTTGCCCTTAAATAAGCTAAAATATATAACTTTTTTTCCAGTTGACGATAATTTTTATCAACTTTTCAAAATAAATTTTCAAACCAAAATTAATTCTTGACAAAAATGAGACTTTACTTTCAAACTGCAGACGATAGTTTTTCAATCGTAGAATAATTATAATCATAATTAATGAATTAAATACTCATGTGCGAAAAATTTATATGATTTTTCGTTTCAGAAACGGAAGATTTCGATAAACAATAAGCATATTTTTAAAAATGCAGAAACATTTCTTATGAACTTTATTCACGCCATATTTAAAGCCTGGTCCTGTTGTTTGAAACCTTTTCACAATCCCATTCGTTTTCACCAATATGGTTTTAAGATTTTACTTCTTTTGCGTCTGATAGGAACATGAATACTGACACATCCGATTGACACACATGAACTGAATAAAAAAAAGTTAATATACTCGTAAATGGTGTCTATCACCACGTCTTTTCTTTTTTCACTCGAAATAATATGTATTGATGTATTGTCGGTAGTTTTCAAGGCCAATGGAATTAATTCGTTATCACGTGACACTCGTCAGGTGCGCCTAGCCAATTTTATTTAGGAATCGATTGCGCATCTGATAGGATGATTCCTCAGTTTCCTCTTATACAATATGGCACGTATTGTGCCCCACAGTATAATGAAGAAATAGAGTATGGATTTAGGATATTTTCCCTTTCCATCGATTGGGTCCAAAATTTTATACAGATGTACAATAATTGGAATATTTATTGGAGTGAGTCCGAGATCGGTGCGTGTGTGAAGGAGTTCTTGCCCAACAATGATATTAAATTACTTATTACTAATGAATCTTTAATTTATTTAGTAACTAATCACAGTCCATTCCCATCATTCTTTTTAGGATTAAGATTTTAAATACTCCAAATTGTCCTTGTGGAGGATACGGCGATGCCGATCATTTTGTTTCTCATTGTAACCACACTAAAGACTTACATTTCATTCGGGCATTCCTCCGAAACGCATAAGCCCATTTTGTATAAATCTTTGGCAAAAAGTTCTTCTTTCTCATGTAATTGAAATTTCAAAGCAGATCTGTAATTCTTTAACTGCAGATTAAAAAATATAGGTTTCTTTAATTTTTTTAATCTATGTCCATTAAGACTTTTAAATATGTATTGATTTTCTTTTTTAAATTAGCATTTGTATATTAGTTTATACGCATTTTCAATTTATTTTGTATTTGACTGTGATTTCCCCACATGAATAGTCTGTATTTGGTGCTACTGTATTTCACATTGTATGAATATATGTCTATTTAAATGTATTAGATATATTATTATTTTTGAAGATTGTATTTTTATTCTGTATTTGTTCTGAATTTTTGCATGTTTATGCAATGTATCTTGCGTGTTTATACAATGTATATTTTCGCGTATCTCCTACTGTCGTACCCTCCCATCACCACCACTAACTATCCGACTATGTAAAGGAGATTTTATCAATGATGTTAAAGGTTTAGGTTAGCTAAAGACTCAAATAATTCAAATTAATAACATTTGAGGATCACATTTTATTCCATTTTTGCAAATGCGCGAAGCTGTTGCGCCTTTTTTTTGAGTCGTAGAATGATGAAGAAACTGAATATGCAATTTGAACGCCTTTTTTCAACCGATTGAAACCAAAATTGGACACAAATCTGCAATTAAGGCTAGAAGATCACTTACCAAATTTCACTTAACCAAGTCATTGTGTTAAGGAGTTATCGTGTTCACAAGCATGCGATTATACAGATCCACAGACAGTCAACCCCTTTGACGAATTTGGTCAAAAATTTGACACTGGCCTATATTCCTGATGATCTAGCTATTTAAGTTTTTGAGCTATCGTATTCATAAGAACTCGAACAAACAGCCAGACAGACACCCCATTGACGAATTTCATTCAAAATTTGTTAGAAATCTACTATTTTTGTGTAAAGCCCATATGCAAAATTTCATCGCTCTAGCTCTAACTGTTTTCGAGTTATCGTGTTCGAGGAAGACATAATTTCAAAATTGTGTTTTTCGAACTCGGGGAGGTCTAAAACGTGGAGATTCGTCAAAATCTCGAGTTCGAATTTTTTTAACGATTACAATACTTTCTCTTTGTATACTTAGTATACGAGAAAGTAAAAAAACCGTGGCAACAGTCTTTCTGGCTTGACAGCCTCAAACATTTTCCCATTTTTCTAGTCATTCCACTCGCACTTGTAGCGTTAACGTTGTCAAAAACATTTTTTGGCTAGTTATTTCACTGTGTTTTTGTCAAATTATCGAAAGTATTGTAGTGTTCTTTGTGATTCTTATTGTCAAGTGAGTAAAGTTAAATTGTTTTGACTTACTACATAAGCCATGCGGTCACGACGATACATAACTTTCATGACCTTTAGACCAAAATCCTGGATTCGCAACTGCACTTTTTAACCATATTTAAATTAGTCTTACTTACACGTAGTATTCGAAAACTTTATCAGAGAAGAAGCTCATGGACTGGTCTCTGTTAACTCTTAGGTAGCGAATTATGATCATCAATTCTAGTTAATTAGCTTCCATGTGTCTTCGCTTGACGTTTACGTTTGAGTGCAAAATTAACCGCAATTATTTGATATCGGAAAATGATGTTGTCACTCACTGTGCGCGATGCGACGGCTTGATAAGGAAATGATCGATTAATACCGTCACTTATTTGATAATTAATTAAATTTTGTTTTATATTCGATGAAAAACACTCAGAGTTATGGATGCTATTAACTACAGATCAGAAATTTCACAATATATATTTAATGTACCTAGGAAGCATCTTCCCCCCCCCCTATTTTGCACCAAAAGATGTTGCGTGTGTGAAGTGGTCATTTTGGTTTTAAATGCAACTAAGCACTATCATCGCCCTACGCGGGGGTTCGCTGCCATTATTTATAGGTATAGGTATTTTACAATATTTCTGACACGCCATTGTGATGGAACTGTTGGGATCTATATATTTAAAATAATATGGTAAAACCCTCAGACAGTTCAGTTTGCCAGCCCCAACCACCAGACCGATTTCGACATTTTTTTTTCATTTGAAAAGTTATGACGTCTAGATATGTCATAAATGGTCGTCTGTCCCTCCCCCTCCATTTTCGAACGAAATCGAAAAAACACTTCACCTATGTTCATTGTCTATGGGGTAAACCTTGTAGAAATTCCCCAGCCCAAATCACCTAGCCTATTTCGACAATTTTTATTTTATATGAAAGCTTGTAACGTCTAGATATGTCATCAAGGGTCGCCTCTCCCTTACCACCCCCATTTTCGAACGAAATAAAAAAAAACTCTTTCCTACTGTACATTCTCTATACTGAAAAAACGTTGGACAGTTGGCCAGCAACAACAGCCCAACGAATTTCGACAATTTTTATTTCATATGAAAGCTTATGACGTGTAGCTATGTCATCAAAGGTCATCTCCCCCCCCCACACACACCAACCTCCATTTTCGAATGAAATCGAAAAGACATATAAAAAATGTATGGTGGAGAAGTGTTTTTTCAATTTCGTTCAAAAATGGGAAGGTGGGGGGTCAGGGGACCTATGATGACATATTTAGACGTCATAACCTTGCAATTAAAAAAAAGTTGTCGAAATCCGTCGGGTGGTTGTTGCTGGCGAAGTGCCCAAAGGTTTTTTTCCCATAGAGAATGTACAGTGGAAAAGAGTGTTTTTTTCGATTTCGTTCCAAAATGGGGGTGGTGGGGGGCAGGCGACCCTTGATGACATATCTAGATGTCATAAGCTTTCCTATGAAACCAAAATTGTCAAAATCGGTCGGGTGGTTGAGTCTGGCGGACTCGGTGAAAAATTTTTTACCAAATTATTTTAAATATATAGATGGAAGATGTATCAAAAGCTTGTTAATTTTGTTACAGATTTAAATTCATCTATAGCAGGCTTCTTAAACTTCTACGAAATTTTCACCACACCAGATTTTTTTAGAAAAGTCTTGCCTTGAGAATTAAGTTCAAAATATTTTTTTAAAAAATCAAGAGCAATAATTAAAGACAACTAAAAGAAAATCCAAATTAAATAGTTGTTTCACAAATGTTTATGAAAAACTTTATGCCAATATAGTTTTCTTAACTAATTTTGCCCAAAAATTTCGAGAAATTTACAATTTTTTTATAAGTGAAAATATTTTTTAAATCTTATATTTGGGTTAATCGTCTAGCCTTTGCTACAATTTCACATACAGCTATTACTTTTTCGATTCTATATCTTTGATCTTTTACTTTTTGATTTAGAATAATAGTTTGGTATTTTATTTTGTAATATTAAGAATATTTGTTTACCGAGTTTGTTAATCGTTTGGTCTTTTATTTTCGAAATATTAAATTGAAAGTAGTGAATCGTTTGGTCTTTTATTTTCGAAATATTAAATTGAAAGTAGTGAATCGTTTGGTCTTTTATTTTCGAAATATTAAATTGAAAGTAGTGTATCGTTTGCTCCACTTAATTTTGATTTAAAGATTTTTTTTACAAATAAGCTTATGCGGTATTATAGAGGGACGAGACTTAAGTTTGTGTGTTGTGCTGCTGAAGAATCCAGTCAATTTTAGGAACCATTTTTATTAGGCTACGTTCCACAGCACAGAACATTAAAGTTACAACACACAAGACAAAACAGAGAACAACATCACGATACAAGCACACAGACAAGAATGACAGAGAGGCCAGTATACACTTAAATAAAAAAAGGTGAAATACTCTTTTATTTTTTTGCAAAATCACTTACGGTTTACACATTCTTACATTGGTGTAACGTCACTGAGATAATTAATGCTTTTATAATTTTTATAGTTATTGCTAATTCTTAAAACTAAAATATCCATATACCATGCCAGATTTTTCGAATGTGACAGTAAGTTAAAGTTCAGAAGAAACTCCATCTTTTAACGTGTTTTATTCGTGTGCTAGATCTTCTGTTTTTAATTTTATTTCACTTATAATCATTAGTGGTCAGCATTACTGACGATCGTTGTTTGAATTAATGAAATATATATTCTGATTCTGAAAGTTTCTTCAGTATTTTATACTTTAAGAAAAAAATCTCAAAACATTGAGTGATCTTATAATAAGATGTTTTTATTTAAAAATAACTAGTTGTATTCTAAACTAATGATGTTTTACTAGACATCAGTTAGTTAATTTTAATTTTGTTCATGGTATCAACAATGAAAGAGAAAATAATAAGTAAATTTAACTAATATCTTGTTATTTAATAAATGTTGCTTTAAGCCGTATAATCAATTCATGTACTGAAATAGATGCAAAGTTTAATTGATCCATTTTAATTAAAATAAAAAAGACAATTACCTAAACATCTTTTAATCTTAAGTTATTTCCTATGCTAATTATATCCTTCTTATCTAATACGCTTTCTTTAACTTATTCTAAATATCATCTCTTTAATGGTTTCTGAAATAACAAGCACTTGCTTGTTAGTATATTTATACGTTTTATTGTTAGCAATTTTGCAAATTAATCCACATCCCTGTGGTAAACATTTTTAAAGTTGTGTACACTTATTCGTACATGGCCTCAAGAAGTAATAATTAACTATTATAATATGCGTTGCTGTTTACAGAATAACTATTCTAATGGTAATTGTCTTTTATGTCGAAAAACAATAACCCTAAATAACCGAGAGATATAATAATCGTTTGCTATTCTACTACATAAATTTAAATACAAGTTCCGAATGTAATTATTAAAGCATTCGTTTATGGAATGCACGAATTTTTAATATACAATGTTGTGAAACATTTAAGTGCATATAAATAACCTGGTAATTATGTATTTGTTTGTGAATCCATCGTTATTTTAGGAAAAGAAGCATGTTTTGTATAATCTTATTTCCATCTTGATGAGGAATTTTACTTTAGATGCTGTTTTGAAGATTGTATTTCTAAACATTAATTAATTTTGATGTAAGACTTCAGAACTTTTATTTATTTTACTTTACAATCATTTCTTAAGACAATCATTTAAATATCGCTTGAAAAGTTTATCAAACATTTTCAAAGACATGAGAAGTTATAAAATTAGTTTTATAAAATTATATGATTCCTTCAAATAAGGTCTTACTGTCGTAATTTATGTTATTACACTAAAGATTAATCTGAAATCAGCCTTTATTTATTTAAGTGTATGTGTAAGCCAGCGGAAGACCCTCAGCTGTATTATGTCGAATAGAAAACGCTGTGTTAAAACATTTCACAAAATTGCTTCAATCTTTTTATTAACGATGATATATTTCAAGATTTCAAAATAAAAATAATAATTTATTTTTAAATCTCTTTCAAAAATAATAGGTGACGATAAAATATTTCCATAGAGGTAAAAAAAAATTAATGCTTTCTTCAATTTCTTAGAAGCTAGAATATCTTGTTTGAGTTTCATTGAAACTATTTTTACCTTAAACATACAATGATGATATTTAAAGAATTTTTAGAATGAAATTGATGTGGATACATTTTGATGTTTTTTAGATATTATATTTGATAAAAATTCTCGGAAAATTCAAGAACAAATTTCCATGAATTCCTGCGATTCTAAGAATTTCATTTCTCTCCCTTTCTTGTGTGTTGGATCTGTGCTGATATAATTTTCTTGTTGGTAAAATACTATCTTTTCAATAATTTTTACTTCTTATATTATTTGTATTCTGAGTCGCATGTATTATTATTATTATTAGTTTTTTTGCATATCTGCAGTATCTTGTTTATAAAGATCGTATAAAAAACTCGTATCGTATAAAATAAAAATTTGATTTTTCCAAAAATTCGAATTGCAAAAAACTGAGCACGACAAGAAAAAAAGGCGCTTAATTTTTAAACTGAAAATGGAAGTTAGGATTTATTTTACAGTTTTAATAAATAATTCAAAACTAATAAATAAAGAGTAAGTAATTTTAAAAATGAAGTGCTAAAACAATAATTAAAAAAATTCAGTAAATAAATAGTGTAATAAACAAGAGGTTATTTTTATTCAAAATTCAGGTGCATAGAACTAGAAGTAGGATTATTTGAAAACCCAAATATTTTTCAAAATAACCTCAGACGTTAGAAAATTCTCAGAAGATATTTAAAACCATCAAAATATCTAATTTCTTTATATATAAAAACAAATATGAAAAAAACCAAACGATATTATAAAAAATCCTACTAATAGAAATCCCATTTAATCTCTACTAATAATAAAAGAGAATGTGTGTGTGTTTTGGCGCTCTGCAGGGCACACCGCTCGTGCTAGAGCTACGAAATTTGTTACAAACATACTTTGGAGGGTGGGAATGTGCACCTAGGAATCTTTTTTAATTAGAATTAGAATTTTAATTAATTAAAAATTAAGCGAAATTTCGGCGTTTATCCTTAAGAACTTTCGAAATTATTAAAGCACAAAAATTATTTTTACATCACCTGAAAGTGCAAACAATTACCTTTTCAATGATATCAAATAAGTTGTCGTACGATTTTTTTCTCTAATTTTAATGAATTTCTAAAAAATATTTTTGGCATAATTTACAACAACACTTTTCATTGTTGCAACGCGATTCAAACCGTTTTCATTGTTTAATCAAATATTTATTTGCGTGCTTCTCTTCCATTGTTGAAAGGTAAGGTAATATTTTTTAAGTTTAATTATATGTTTTAATCAGTATATTTTCATTCATCTAACATGCCGCTGGGAGTAAAATGTGCCGCGCTATTTTAAAGTTAAAACCAAATGCATATTTTCAAGAAGAATAAGAGAGTGAAGATGATGCCATTCTATGATACATGGCACAGACAGTTACTGGACTTCATTGGGACGTTCATGAAGACAACGAACAGAATAGGTGGAAGGTTACCGAAAGAACACGAGTTAAATGTCTATCACGATTTGGAATTTAAAATTACTTTGTTAAGGGAACCATAAGTAACAAATTATATATAAGATATTCAATTGAAATTATATTCCCGGCGAACAAGCTGATCGCCAAAGGCGGCTAATAAAAATTAACTTGGAAAGGTTTCTATTAAACGTAAGATTTCTTTGAAAAAGGTTTGTTTTTGCACAATATTTTCCGCTTTCTTGATATAAATTATACCATTTCAATGAGTTCTTACTACAATCAATTTTTTTCTTCGTTTAGTTCAAATTATTTCAATTTTTCTTATTTCTATTCCAGACTAATAAACATTAAAAGTCGCATCTCAATTTTAATGAACTGGTCTTTGCATATTTTTCAAAACAGCTTTAATTAGTTGCAATAAACATTACAAAGAGCATCGCAAAAAACTTTGAATACATACATCTTACAACAAATATTTTATCATTTATATCATAATTTATATAATTAATTTTATGAATCATAAAATTATCTGTTAAAGCTAACCACCAATTAAATAATGCTTTTTCATGTTAAATTTACACTTCGTGTATAGGCAGAAATAAAGAACAAGATGTTTCTGCAAAATTGAAAATGTATTCATTTTTTTCAAACGAAGAAATATTATTAACAAACAGAAAAATCAACTGATAGATAAGACAAGTAAACTGACAATTAAAGAAATTGGCTTTTTTAATATAATAAAAATGAACGCATTTTGTAGTCTCGGAAAAAGATATAAAATTTTTCCTGTTTTAACTCTACCGATTTAAAGATTTCGAATGGCTTTCAAGTTCAAATAACTTACCCACTCTGATTTCATTCGAACTGATAATATTTTATTCTTTTGAATATTTATTTAAATAGTTCTATAGAAGCATATCCAATCAGTTATTTCCTGACTCTTTGAAAATAATTTTCTGGGATATCTCCAATCTCTTCAAATAGTTCGAAGAGTTTTCCACTGGTAAACAGTTTTATGCACACAAAATTATTATGTATGTCTATTTCGAGCTATTTTAATTTCCTTATAGTTAAAAAACAGTAAATCTTGTGACCAGTAAGTTTCCTTTTCTTGTCTCGTGATTTCTAAAGTTCTAAACTTTTATTTATTCATTCATTTTATTGTTAAACTACAAACAATTGGTACGCTAATTTTTCAATGAATGCTTCATTTTTATTTTTTTCTTTCGTATCCAGATTATATTTTTATTCCAAATTCGTCTACATAAAACTAGAATTAAATTGATTTTAAATGCCGAAATACTCTCAGAGCTTTCAGAGATGATTTAGAACCATTAAAATATTCTGTTTAAAAAAAGCAAATATCCAGACAATATTTAAAAAACTCCAACTAATATAATATCCATTTAATAAAAAAAGAAAATATTAAAAGGTTTCTAATAAATGAAAGACTTCTTTGAAGAGATTTCCATATAAATGTGAAAGCTTTGCTCAAGAATTTTCCGCTTTCTCGACTTAAATTATGCAAATCTAACTAGTTCCTATTTAAAACATGAAGTAGCGGTAAGACCGCTTTAAAAGATTTGATTTTTCCTCCATCTTACTTTTTTGTTCCATAAAGAAAGCATATAAACAAAACAATCATTATGTTCGTTTAGAAAGATTTTTCTTATTTATTTTCGAGACTAATAAGCGTTTAAAGTCACGTCGCAATTTTAATGAATCGGTTGTTGCATATTTTGAAATTCACATCAGCTTTAATTAGTTGCAATAAACATTAAAAGGAGCCTCGTAAAAAATGCTTAGGTGCTGAACATGACGACTCAAATAAATACTTTTATGATGTCTATTAAAGCTAAACACCAATAAAAAATGCTTTTCCGTGTTAGATTTGCATATATTAATTGGCTTGAAAAAAATACATTAAGGTTTCTGTAAAATTGAAAATGTATGTCCTTTTTTTCTACAGATGAAGAAATGTTTTCAGCAAATGCGAAGTTAAATCACCTGATACGAGAAACAAGTAAATTGACAATTAAAGAAATTGACTGCTTTTTATGATAAAAAAGGAACACATTGTATAAATTTTTCAATCTCAAAATATGATGTAGTAAAATTTTCCTATTTTTATTCTGTCGATTTATGCAAACGATTTCGAATAATTTATTTATGATTAGCTGTTACCAGCGACTTCGTGCGCGAAGAATTTGAATTATTCATTTTTTTTAATTCACGAGTGTAAATATTTTGTTGCATTTTGAAAAGGGAAAGTAAAAGTTCTAACAGTTGATAATACTTAATTGGAGTATGGACAGGAGTGTACTGTACATGAATGCTGATATAGTTAAGTAAATTGTTTTTCTATGCTAATATACTTTTGTATACCACGCTATTTGCATGGATGTAGAGGTTGTGTGGGCTGGACACACGTGAACACGCCACATATAGTTGCCCATGCGAAAAATATGGTTTTTCCAAATGTACGCCTGCCACTTTCAGTGTCTGGCCCTGAGCCTGGCAAATGATATTTTTAAAGGGATTTGTTACCTTTTGAACTGAGATGATAAATCCTTTGGTATTCTCGGAAGGCGTGGAATTAAAACACTCTCTCTTCTCCCTATATCAGTCATAACAGTAGCTTTCACGACGTTTGGACCTAGGTGTGTAATTTGTAACCGTCTGCCATTGCGCAGTCTCGGTATATCGAGGTTAGGTATTAGTAGTACTGGCACACCGACATTCAATCTCGGCTTGTCGGAAGCTGCCCCTGACAATTCTAAGATGTTGAAGAGCTCTACAGAATATGATGTTCCTTGTTAATGCCCATTACCGTATCTCCAGATGGATATTCTGTAATATCTCACTGTGAAAATTAAACAAAACACCGAGAGAATAATTCACTAACGTCATTGGACCACTGTGTAACCGTATTAAAAGCTGTAAATGCTACTACAAAAGGAAACCGGAAGTACAAAGTCTCCTTTGTTGTTTATGCTCAAAGAAAGCAATTATTTTTTTATATAAACTTTAACATTGGCAAAAGCCCGCGCGCGAAACAGTAATTTGGCTTGAATTTATTTCTATAAGAATAAAAAGTATTGTTAGAAATTACGTTCAAAAAATATTTTTAAACCTTAATAACAATAAGAGAAAACATTTCATCGCAATGGAATTAATAGCATTTAAAAGATCATTTTCTGGTCTTTAAAATGGCATAAAAATAATTGTTGTCTAATAAATATTTCAGAAGTTATTGGCAAAAAACATATAAGCATTAGGCTTAAAAGCAGCTAATTTTCGTTATTTAATTAAATATCTTAAGAACTAATTGACTCTGAATGTTGAAAATACCACCTTTGACCTAGAAATATGCTCTAGAATGCCGTGTGTAAATTTCATGTCGCTACCGTTCACAGTTTAGGGGGAGTTCTTGTGACCGACAGACAGACAAATACATGTAATTTCTGCCTTATTTTATAGATATTTATAAAGATAAGCAAAATTTTCAGAAATAAAGGTAAATTAGTTCAATGTCACTGAAAATAAACTGGTATTGAAAAGGTAAAATTTTGAACTTTAAGATGGTATAAAAATAACTTTTATCGGACAATTGGTTCCAAAGTTACGGCGGAAAAAAGGATCACGTGATAGTTGATTTTAAAAATAATTTATTCCACATGTGTTCGCATTCCTGAAGGATCACGTGAGAATTGATTGAAAAATAAAATAATCTTCATCGCGAATCGCGGAGTCAATGGGCTTTCTTTGTTAATTAATTTTAATCTGTAGTCAAAAATAATTAATTTAACGTGATTTCACCTACCCTATGTCCGTAACTGGGTTTCAAGCTACAACTCTGCCAATCTTCATTCAAATCGGTTTGGTAGTTTTGCCGTGAAAGCGTAACAAACAGACAGACAGACACACTTTCGCATTTATTATATTATTAAGGATTAAGGATAGCTTCTGCAGCTTGATTTTATTTCGTCTATGGTTTAATTTTACTGGTATTTATTTTTTTACTATTGTTTCTTTTATTTTTTCCCTCAAAATTTGTAGTTAGTTAAGTAAGTTAGTTTTGTCGTTTAAATAATGAAATTCGCCTTAAGACATCATATTGCTGCCAATATTTTCGCATTATATCGAAAATCATCCGGTGTGCGGTGAAAGCAATCCAACAATCTGGATAATGGAAAATGACGTTTTATTCCACGAATATTCCAGAAAGCAAGAAACACAATTAACAAGAAAAGCAGCACTTGTACAGATTAGCAACACAAGCAAGCAGCAACTCACTATTAATAAGATAAATCACACTATCAGATAGCGCTCAGCGTCTAACAACTGACTGACTCGTTTTGTGAACAAGACTTCAAAGAGATCTTTGACTCGTTTGAGCTGACCGGTATTTATAGATTTCCGACAGGACGTGATATCACATGGAAATCTCTAGAAGTATCTCCATATTTCGATTCCTAATAGAGATAAGGTCATAATTCCTACATTTTCTACAACAATTCATTTTGTGGCCAAATGGTCGCCAAGATCGGGGATAATTGGCTCAAATCCAAAACGAATCTCTGTAAAACTCTCCTTCCTACCATGAGAATAACATAGCATGAAAAACGGTTTTACAGATTCGTAACAATACGATATTTTAACATTATGTTAATAGGAAATTCAAGGGACCAGAGAAAAAATTTGAATGACCTACGAATTCAAACTAGAATTTTTCGAATTAGCCAATTTCCATTGTATTTTTAAATTCTAGGATGGAAAATTCAAAGTACTATACATGGAATACACTTCCTAGTTTCGTCTTCAATAACTCTCTCTTAAAAGTACATCAAAACTTCCTACAGCTGAAATCAAAAAGTAAAGAGAATTTTTAACTTTAAGAAATTTCATTCCTCAATTTCTTCTTCTGCGCTGAACTTCACACTTTGTAATTAACGAAAAACAACAATAGACTTACTCAATAACACATCGTATCAGTCATGACCATAACAGAAAATGCTATGCATCTCAAAATCAGCAAACATTACCCGTAACCTGAGAACCAAATCTCGAAAAAATGGAAACATTTGATTCCTGTCAACAAACATTGATTTCCCGTCAAACGTAACCTTGCCTCAATGCTCCATTAATTCGCAAGTGTGTGAGCTCTAGGTCATCATGAATCAAGCTTAATTAGTCATATAGGAAAGAGGCTTCCTTGTTAATGAAAGGATCAATGTTACTATTCATTAGAAAAAAATCAGTTACGGTTGAGTATCGATAGAATACTCTTCGATTATGTTATCCAATTAAGAAGAGGAAACTTAATTGTGTTTTAGAGACAACCATCACTAAAAAGAAATGAGCAAGTCCACGTTTGCAAGATATCTTGTTTTTCATTACAATTTATCGATACGCCATGTCAAGTCGATGAATGAGTACTCTTAAATTTTTTTTTACGATTCGCTTATGAGAAATGATGAGTTTATCAAGGGTTTACAAACCTTTTGGATTGGTGAAAGCAGATTTTTTTTTCAAGGTGCCCTATGTAAAATTCAAGCAAATAATCTTTGTAAAATAAGGATTGAATACCTAAAAAGACAAAAAAATAAGGATCGTGTATCTAAAAAGACAAAAAATAAGGATTTAATATCTAAAAAGACAAAAAATAAGGATTGAATATCTAAAAGGACAAAAAAATAAGGATTGTTTATCTAAAAAGACAAAAAATAAGGATTGAATATCTAAAAAGACAAAAAATAAGGATTGAATATCTAAAAAGACAAAAATTAATAGAAGCAATTTAATAGGTGTACGCAAGTGCAGCATCATCCAGGAAAAAATTGCGAAGTACAAAATAAATAAAAAAATACTAATAAAGGGAATTTTATTTGTGGAAGAGTTAAAAATACAAAAATAATAGCAGACAACGGTAAGAAGTAAGAATCCAGACCTTGAAGTCTTTTTCCTCTACAGAAAACCTATTCTAGTTTTGAATCTGCATGGATGAAAGGCCTCTGATGAAGTCATCCACCGGATTTTTACTTCTTATCGTTGTCTGCTATTATTTTTGTATTTTTAACTCTTCCACAAATAAAATTCCCTTTACTAGTATCTACTTTGTAAAACAAATAATTTTTATATAACTTATGTAAAAAAGAATAAAACACGTTTTAGATTATATAAAAATCACACACATTTTTTCTAATCGTGAAATTAAACTGTCTCAGCTACCCTTTACTGCCGCACAAACCCATCTTCGTACAAATTGGACTAAAATTCTCTGAGCTCTAGCACTTAGAAGTGGATATCCGTCTTTTATTGACAACCAAACTTCAGTAAATTCCACGCTGCGAAATTTTGTTTTAATGAACTGTCGCAACAACTCGATCAAGTTATCAT
Source organism: Araneus ventricosus (assembly GCA_013235015.1). NCBI lineage: Eukaryota > Metazoa > Arthropoda > Arachnida > Araneae > Araneidae > Araneus > Araneus ventricosus. The sequence goes on along the minus strand of BGPR01000402.1, from coordinate 67,568 downwards.
CTTCTTCTGCAGCAATAAATGCAGATGGAGCAGCAGCGTTAAATGGAATACATGATATGTACACGTACTGTAATCAAAAATACAGGGTGTCCATAAATTATTGTCTAGGTTTCCTTACCTCATAACTTTTGATTGAAGAACATGACAATAAATATAACTTCGTATCCATAGAGTACAACTGAAAAGGTTTTTAATAACATTGTAATATTCGTAACGAATAAAAAAATAAATATTTGTAGAATTATTAAAGAAAGGATTTAATTAGATTAAAAAATTGTTTGGTCATAAAAGAAATTAATTTAAAAATATCGTTTGGCTGTAAAAGAAATTAATTAAAAAATCGTTTGGCATTAATTCTTTTCTAAAGGTAATAAAAATAGTTTGGCAACGATATATTGTCTTTTGCTAACGTTGCCTAGCAACGGAAAAGAATAATGAGATTAAAGATGGAATTCGATGTCAGTCAGTGATGTAACGTTTGTGATGGAAGTGTATGTGTTTGTTTTTCATGTTTGTGCTGTAGTAGACGTCCAATAAATATATTATTTTTGATAAAGAAGACTCCACGATTCTTCATGTTATGCTGAAATACATCACAACATAAATAAAGTTAAGTAATTTCCACTTGGTACCCTTGGATGGCATGTAGCCCATCGACACTTGTCTGGAAATTGAGTTCAGTCTCGATGTGTCTAATGTCAGGTTAAGGTTAGTAAAACGCATGCAATCTTTAGACGAGAGCAGTAAAGTATTTAAGTATCTTGTGCGAAATAAGAACGAGGAGGCAGATGTGAAAAAACTTTAACCCTTTCAGTCGGAATTAAGAAATAATGGAGTTAGAATTTTTTTTTTTCTTTTGGAGTACTGTGTACTAATGCAAAGGTTAAAGCATAAATGGAATTTCAAGCCTGTAGATGAAAAATTTAAAAAGTTACCCCATGTCCGGCATCCAAACAATACCGGATATTTCAACTCAAAAAAGACGAACAATCACACAACTTTCAATTTAAAATGGTTGTCAAAGGATAATAAAATATTGTAGAATCCTTTTAAATGGTAAAAAAAAGGATTGAAAACAAGAAATTACTTGAAAAACAAAATTCACCAGCGAGCTCCATTTTGCGAAGAACGATGATTTCTCGATTTTTTTTGGAAAAACTAAAAAAAAAAAGACTGAAATGATTCCATGCCCGAAACGAAAAATTCTCGCAATGATTATATTTCTAAAAAAATAGAGAATGAAATAAAAAAACACAGCATGTAGTATCGTCAATTATTGAATTAATAGGAACTGTTCAAAGTTGATGTCCGGTGTACCGGACACCAGGTCTGAAGCATAAAAGTTGTGGCAGCCTTTCGAGACACGTAACTCATCGAGACTGAACTCAATTTCCAGCCAAGTGTCGATGGGTTACATGTAGAAAAAGGCTGTCATATGAAAATACTTTACTTTGTTTATGTTATTAAAAACCTTTTGAGTTGTACTTCATGGATATGTAATAATATGTATTGTCATGTTCTTCAGTCAAAGTTATGAGGTAAGGAACCCCGAGAATAATTTATGGACACCATGTACAATCCCAAAATGCATTTTATTTTGAAATATGAAAGTTAATTTTTGTGGTCGTAAATCGTATTGGTCGAAAGTCGACAAGGTGTACGGCACTTAGCTTAAAAATAATTTACTCCTATCACATTCGAATATGATTTGGTTACTATCGCGAAGGACCAATTCTATTCCTCTTGTTCCGAGACGCGCTACTTTTTAGTTCATCTTTTTTAAAAACACTTTGCTCTTTAACTGAAGCTTTGGTTGCTTGCATAAATATTAGATGCTTCGTCAACAACCCGCTTAGAAAATCCAACAACATGGATTTAAATTTCGCGATATTAAAATTCATCAACGGCGAACTTTCAAAAAAGTGTTTAATATCAAGCTTGCAACAAATACGCATTTCATAAGACAGCACACCTTGCTGCGATTTTTCATGAAATCTACATGTGTACATCCTTAAAGATAGATAGGAAAGTCAAAATTTATACCGTTTTATTTTGGAATGTAGACGTTCAAGACTTACCTTCAGCGATTATTTTCACCTTTCGTTGGTAGTAGCAGGTATTTTTTTAAAATTAAAAGACGGCGCTAGTTATTTTGACGTTGTAAATAATCTTATTACTATTTTACAAACATACAATTGAAAAATATACACCGCTGGATAATTGCTAAGGACGGATGACTCTATCACCCATAGCAACCACAAAGTGAAAGACAGAAAATTTGTAAAATTATGGTAAGTTCGGGATTCAGTAAGAATGGGTGTGAGTATGCAAATTTTCTTTTGCATGCCTGTTCGTCGCGTGATAGCACTGGTAGAGATTTAAAGGATTTGACGTATATGGAGAGTTGATGCTCCAAGTGAAAATTTTACGGGAATATCGTCCAACAAGCAAGAACACCCTTATTCGTGCACTGTCAGAAGAGTGTTATGAATTGCTTCAAGAGCTGCTGGATAATGTTGTGCAAGCATGACACGATGTGTGAAATGTTGCATCACACTTCACGGTGGGCATATCCCGAACTGACACCTTTCTCAAAAGTATCTGTTCTCGTTCATATGCATTTTTCCATTTCTCCGACACAGCATCAAATGGACAATTTATTCCTTTAAGATGTTTCAAAATCTTCGGTATTTTCCAGAGCAATAATTTTTTTTTCTAATGTCCGAACAGTGTGGCAACAATATTTTATTTTGCTTGACCTCCACTCCTCCTTAATGTTATGCTGCATTGCAATTTGTGATCCATCCTTAGCAATTGTCCGGCAGTGTATATTATTCGAATGCATTAAAATCGTCTGCATTGTTTTTCATTTTCAATTCAGAAAGGTTTTAGCAACTTTAAAAAAGAACTGACTTTAAATTGATTTGAAAAGTCCCTTTTTAAATGTACATCAATGAATTTTGGTTAGCACTGGCATCTAATGTTCAAAATAAGATTTTTATGCTATTGCATTTCTTAAAAAGTTTTTATTACATTTACGTTTATTTACATGAGAGTTATTTGCTTAATTAATCTAAATGCTATCGATACGATACACGGATAAAATGAATAGCGAATATTCTTCAATGAATAAAATACATTTTTAATTATTTGCCTTATTCGAATGCATTGAAGTCGTCTGCATTGTGTTTCAATTTCAATTCAGAAAGGTTTTAGTAACTTTAAAAAAGAAATGACTTTAAATTTATTTGAAAAATCCCTTTTTAAATGTACATCAATGAATTTTGGTTAGCACTGGCATCTAATGTTCCAAATAAGATTTTATGCTATTGCATTTTTTAAAAAAGTTTTTATTACATTTACGTTTATTTACATGAGAGTTATTTGCTTAATTAATCTAAATGCTATCGATACGATACACGGATAAGATGGATAGCGAATATTCTTCAATGAATAAAATACATTTTTAATTATTTGCCCTCTATATCGATATGATTACATTTTAACTGATTGTTGATTACACTGATCAACAGTGGTTCTGTAACGACAGCCAAATTATTATTTTTACTATCATTTCCTAAAGTTATTTAAATATCTTACCATTTAATTATCGTACCGTTATCGTGTGTTAGGGTGTCAGAAAGTGGCTCCATCCACTTATTTTTTTATGATTTTCACAATGTCATATATGGTAACCATATCTTCTGGCAACCATTCTGCCCTTTGGGGCCGTTTTTTGGTGCCCCTGCACCTTTATATTAGAATTTCCGGTATTCCAGTAAATAGACATTCTTTGGTTAGTGTGGTTGCGTGTTTATAGTTATAATTGTTGTTGAAAATGGCAAGTTTTCAGCGTATATCTTAAAAAACTCATCCCGATAAGTTTTGTTATGTTTGTGGACGATTAATATTAAAATCACAAAGTAGACATTTAGCACATGAAGTGAAAAAAGCATGTTTTCTGTATTTTGGTTTCAAAGTTGGCGATCAAGATAAAAGTTGGGCTCCTGATGTGCGTTTCATAAGTTGCAATGTGACTCTTGTTCAGTGGATGGAAGGCAAAAGAAGCTCTATACCATTTACTGTCTCTATGGTAACCCTTCAAATCATTTTGATGATTGTTACTTCTTTCTTACGGACACAGAAGGATATTCGAAAAAAATCCCTTTTCGGCAAGCTTGAAGGCAAAGGTAGATTCCTTTACGTTAATCTCACAAAAGTCATGAAATATTACATATTGATAAATACAGACGTAGCCAATGACTTTATTGTTTCGACACATTGCAATATTTACGCTGTGACTCTGTGTTCATGTCAATTAATTTTTTGCTATATCAAGGTTTTATCATTCCATTTTTCATTCCAAAAAGTTATGATAGATTTATCGGTCAGTACATTGGTCATTTTTTTATATCTCAACACATAATTATTCAACAGCTAGGAGTCATAAAGAAATAAACATCTCAGCAGTGCAAATATCTCCTAGACAACATTAAGCCAGCCTATCTGAAACAGTAACAAGAAATTGACTCTTGGCACGAATGAAGAAAGACCCTAGATTTAAAAATTAATTTATTTAATCTAGGTTACAATATAATTGTGCGAACATTACTTTGTCATATGGTAAAATCACATGACATGGAAACACTTAAATACTACTAAAATGGGCTCATTTAGAAAACTCCCCGGTTACAGAGATAATAGTCACTAAATTCTTAACATATAAGAGAAAAAAATTATTAAACATTGTGTGGCAAATTTAATACGTGTTTTTAAAGCATAGGATATGAATGCAACCAATTTGAACAGTAAATTTAAATCTCCATCGACGATTAAAACCAAATACTCAGGCAGAAAATCCCAAACAATTTTAAAGTTAAGGAGATATTTTTCAATAGTGAAAAGGATAAAGGAAACTCTTATTTAAATATCTATCGTTTTTGGCTACTTTATATTGATTTCATTAAACAAATCCTGGTCCCGCCATGTTTAGTTAAATATCAAATTAAAGTATTCTGTCAAAAAACCTATTATCAAATTAACTATTAAAATTATTTGATTAATTAAAATAATTAAATATTTACTTAATTAAAGTTAAAAATTAATTGTTACAAAACTTCAATAAAACCTTTTTCATGGCTCATACTATATGCCAGTTATCTTTATCTTACAATTATCTAATAATTATATTAATTTAAATAAAAGTCACTGTGGCTATGTATGTATGTTCCACATCTCCTCCTAAACCACTGGACTGATTTCAATCAATCTTTTCAAACTTTTTATTTAAGAAAAGAGAAAGGTCACCTTCAACTTTTCAAAGCCTAAAAGATGCTTAAAATTTCTCTTAATTAAAAATTAAGCAAGGCGTTTTAACGTGATGTCTTTCATTTCCATAAACTTGTTTCTCTCATTTTAATATTTTTTCAAAATTAATTTTAAACTGAATTCGTAACAATATTCTTGTTGATCAAAAATAATACGAAGAACTGTTTCCAGAAGGAAGAATGCTAAAAGAAAATTTTAAAAGTAGACGATTTATAACAATTTATATTGGGGCCAGCTATTGATTAATTTTCACGCTTTAAATTAATGAATAATTAAATAGTTAATTTAATTGTTTCAAAATATTCATTAAAACCTTTCATTGACTTTAGTAATTGTTAACAAAATTAGAAGTACCTATATAACAAATAATAACGTATGAAGAAAACGGATGTTTTTAAAAATCGTCTGGTTCAATTGATATTCTCATTTTAATTGAAAGCGTTTTAGATCAGAAAAGGAATTTGTGTATTATAATATTTATACAATAGTAATTTTTACATTGAAAATATTAAACATGAAAACATTTTAAATCGGGTCAAAGCCAGGTATATCAATTAACAGTTATAATTAACAAAATTTAACAAAGATATTAACTATAAATTAATTAGTCATAAATTAATTATATATTAAACTGTATAAAAAGTGAAAGTGAATGCAGTTGATGGGAACTCATAACTTCGAAGTAATTCTTGCTGCCAAAAAACTTTCAATATAAAAGTAGTTTGTTATAATAAGGTGATAATTCCCCTAATTGAAATTTTCTTTTTATCTTCAATCTTAACGAAGCTATGGGGAAGTGATAAATGGGGGGGGTAACTAAATATCGCTTTTCAGCTCATAACTTATAAGCAATTCTAGCAGACAAAAAACTTTTAGTATAAAAGTTGTTCGTTATCATAAGGTGATAATTCGCTTAATTGAAAATTTTTTTCTATCTTTAGTCGCAACAGAGCTATGGGGAAATGATAAGTTGGGGAGGGGATTGAAAATGGCTTTTTAGCTCATAACTTCTAAGAAATTGTAGCTATAAAAAAAGTTTCGAAACAAAAGTTGTTTGTTGTGATAAGGCAATAATTCGCCTAATTTGAATTTTCTTTCTATCTTGAATCGTAAGGGAATTATGGGAATATGAAATTTTCAGTCCCCCATCATTGCTTCGCCGTTCAGTTACGTATTGCTATAAACTAATCAAATTAAGATAAGATAGAAACAAGAAAATCATGCTTCAATAAAATTATAATACATTAAGATTAAACAAATAAAATGGGTTAAAATTAGTAGAGAACTCAAATGGCGAACTTTCAAAGTGCCACTCGCCATACCTTTCACTTATATTGGCAGGAGGAACAAAACAGCATATTTCCGAAAATAAATGTGGTTTACGAGCGTTTACAGAGAAGAAAGGTTCTTTATGTGTTTGTTTTTTGACATGTATGGGATTAATGAAAAACTTCAAAATGAACCTTCAAGATAGTGCCTTTTATTGATTTATCTAAATATAGCTTAAAAGACTTATTCTCCCCACATTTAAATAAGAGCCAATACATACAAATTTCTTACAGCTTTGTTGAAGGGAACTATGCTAGCATGGAAACTATTCTAAATGCATTTAAAGTATAAATAGATGAACCGGCAGAATTTGTAAATTCAAGATCATAGCTATATTAATGGGTCTTCAGGCAGAGTTTACAAGTATTGTTGCTTTTTTATGTTTGTGGGATAACAGAACAGCATTTTTATAAAGGAGAGTGCTCTCATGGCAAAGTCTTTCAGCCTGGAACTGATGAGTGTAAGCTCCCCTCTTTTTAACCAGGAAAGATTCTTCTTCCTCCATTTCACATAAGTTAGGATTGATTAAAAAAAATTTTTTGAAAGCGAGAACAAATTAAGATGCTGGATTTAAACAACCAAACTTAGGGAAAGGTATTTTTGTTGGACCTCAAATTAGAAAGTTGATTTACGACCTATTTTTGATAATTAAGCTTAACACTCTCTGGCTCCTAAAGCCAGGCCAGTAACCATTACGATGTTACTTCTATACAACTCATACCGGACTTCGGCCGGTTGCTGTTCCAAGGGGGGGGGAAGGTAGTTGGGCGAGTGGTTGATTAGGGCTTGGGAGAGATGAAAGGAAAGGATTCTATCTCCCACCACCCATAGTGAGGAGAAAAGGAGGCAGGGCGGACAATCCATTTCATAAATCAATTAATAAGCAAAACTCACGTTAATACAACTATACTCAGATTTTGAGACTCTTAGCAGTCAGAGGATTAATCAGAAGGAATTAGCTGCTTGAAATCGTTAGTGAAGAAGGTGGTAAAAAAGATTTTAGAAACAAAAAAGAGATGAAAATTATGTAATCCAATAAAGAGGTTTCTTAATCTTTCCGATCGCCTGGTGCCGAATGTCACTCATGCACACTTCTTATTCATTTTAGACTTATTTCCAAAATTATTGGGTCGGTTAGCGATGAATAAGGGAAGGATTCCACCAAGACATTAGATTCTGAAACCGATGTGGGGTTGCTGGAGGACCCAGGCAATGATGGGTGACTACTGGTTCCTTAAGAGAAAGATTTGACACCACATAAAAGAAAAAATGATAATATTTTCAATTAGTAATGTTAATGTTTTATACTGTCAGTATGTGTATAATCACCCAATTAAAAAATATTCCCTATGTAAATTAATGATATTGATAATAATAAAACATGAATTCTAAATAGCTTTTCGTCTATTTTTCTAATTGACTGGTAAAACAGTTATAACAAAAATACTGTAGTGTTACAACTTTTTTCGCAATCATGTTGAATTCTGACGCTGCGGAAGGTAGTTGTTGACAGTTAATTTCATTTCTGTTACACGCAAAGATTTGTAGACAAGTTTACTAGATGAAAGAAGAACTCATAATAGAGCTAAATCACTTTATCACAATCATTATATGAAACATCATCTATAACACATCGCATATCATCTAACATTTAAGTGAATGTTGTCCATACTGCAGGGTGTGACGTCGCTTCTCAGCCTTCCTCCAAGGCACTCATCAGATGCCAAAATTAATGTACCGCGGCGTATTTCAGTCATCAATAGCAATGGTATATTGCGGAACGTAATTTGGAGTAAATATAGTGGCACTTGGAAGTTAATTAACGTTGTGTTTAAATGAAGCTTTAACGTGTAGTCATATTTGTGCCATATTTATTAAAGCGTATGTATATTATTATTAGTAAAAAAAATTACAGCATTTTCTCGTTATTAATTTCTGAAATGTTTCATTAGATGATCTCTTATATTTTACACTTTTTTATATTTAATTTTGTTAAAATTGTGAGGCACGTCACTCTATTAGACGAACTGCTTTTGATAAAAAAATAAGGAAGAAAGCGAAAGCGAAAAGTCACTCACTTCACTCTCTCAGAACTTAATTCCAAAAGCATCTTAACCTTTTCATGCTTGACGAGGTTCCAAGGTAAACTTCGTGAATGAAATGCAAGCTAAGTGTGTACAGAGTGTCCAAACGGATGTTTACACCTTAAAGTGTAGGTTCAGCATAAAGAAAAGAAACAGTTTTGCAACAGAATATGGATCGCACACAAAGGGAGAGAAGCGGTACAGGAAGTCTCTTCGCCAGTGAATCAAGTATAAGAGAAAAGGATACACAGATAAAGTGGATCAAATAAAATGGAATACAAATTTATTTCGTGGAGATTTGTATTCCATAACACAAGGAGAGAGAGGTGATACAGGAAGTCTCTCGTAGTGAATCAAGTAAAGAAAAGATAACCAGATAGTGGACAAATAAAATGGAATCAAATTTATTATTGTGAATTGTATTCCATAACACAAGGAGAGGGGTTCAGGATCTCTTCGCCAGTGAATCAGAGTAAAGGAAAGAGTACATCAGATAAAAGTTGGACAAATAAAATGGAATAAAATTTATTATCTGTGAATTTGTATTCCATAACTCACATAAGGAGAGAAAGCAGTACAGGGAGTATCTCTTGGCCAGTGAATCAAGTAAAGAAAAGGATACAACAATAAAGTGGACAAATAAAAAATGGAATAGCAAAATTCATTATCTGGAATTTGTATTCCATAACACAAAGGAGAGAAGCGAGTACAGGAAGTCTCTTCGCCAGTGAATCAAGTAAAGGAAAGGATACACAGATAAAGTGGACAAATAAAATGGAATACAAATTTATTATTGCGAATTTGTATTCCAAACAAAGGAGAGAAGTCGATACAGGAAGTCTCTTCCCAGTGAATCAGAGTATAAGAAAAGGATACACCAGATAGAAGTGGAAAATAAAATGAATCAAATTTATTTGTGAATCTGTATTCCATAACACAAAGGAGAGAGGAACGTACAGGAAGTCTCTTCGCCAGTGAATCAAAAGAGAAAGGATACACCATGAATAAAGTGGACAAATAAAATGGAATGCAAATTTATTATCGTGAATTTGTATTCCATATCACACAAGGAAAGCGTACAGGGAAGTCTCTTCGGCCAGTGAATCAAGTAAAAGAAAAGGATACACCAAGATAAAGTGGACAAATAAAATGAATACAAATTATTATGTGCGAATTGTATTCCATAACACAAAGGAGAAAGCGTACAGAGTCTCTTCGTCAGTGAATCAAGTAAAGAAAAGGATACACCAGATAAGTGGATCAAATAAAATGGAATACAAATTTATTATCTGTGAATTGTATTCCATACTGAAAGGAGAAAGCCGCAGGAAGTCTCTTCGCCAGTAGTCAATAAAGAAAAGGATACAAGATAAGTGGACAAATAAAATGAATACAAATTATTATCGTGAATTGTATTCCATACCATAGGAAGAAGCGGTACAGGAAGTCTCTTCGCCAGTGAGATCAAATAAAGAAAAGGATACACCAATAAAGTGGACAAATAAATGGAATACAAATTTATTATCTGTGAATTTGTATTCCATTTACTGTCGTATCTCTAGACAAAGCACGGTACAGAAGTCGCAGACATCAAAGTAGTAAGTAAGAACGCGAGTATAACATTAAACAAACCTGATACAAAGTTTAGAATTATTCATTTATAGTGACTTGTCCGTATAGAGTGTAACGATATCTATTGCGATACTATACAAGTACATCGATATCTTGTAAGAATGTACCTTTATGTAGAATTTAATGTAGTTTAATTTCTTATAATAGTATTTCTTTTCTAGAACCCTAGTTTATCGAGATATTTAAGAAAAAACTCGAAAAAAGCTCCCTTTAAACTTCCATGTACCCCCTGCCCACCTACGGGGACTTTAGTATACTGCTAGCCTATCCCCAAGCAAATGTTCAAATTTCAAAACTACACTTTTTCGTTTTTCCTTCGTTGACTGGACTACTTTCGCATGTTGTTATTCGTGTAACTGTTCACTCTTTTGTGAATCTGTGATCCATTAAATTCATGTGTGCAGCATTGTATCCGATGCATCTTTTCCTTACTGAATTTCATCATGGCAAAAGCCTTTAGGCGGTCTCCATTACATTCGGCCCATACTGTATAATAAAAATAAATTTAATAAAATTTCTTAAAGAGTATAAGTTTTTATCGTAAATTACACTTTAAATGAGAAAACGTTTATCTTATAATTTGAGGCAAAATGAACTCAAAGTTAAAAATAGTTTTTCTCTGATCAATAAAATGATATGTATCAGACTAAATGCGGGCCTTTGATGGCACCTTATTGATATTTCCATTAGCTCGTGAAATGGAATTCTTCGAAGGTAAGGCGCTCCGCTTATTCGAACAATGCATTTCATTGTAATCGAAAAAATTATTTTTCACTTTTAAGCTGCGAATTACTCAATGGTAAACAGAGCTTTTCACTCATTTAAGTATAATTTAATAAAACTTATATCTTAAATTTATTTATTTTTTTTCACTTTTAGTGACGGCTGACACGAATAATACACGATATGTATGTTAAGGCATAGCTAAGAGCCAAATTACTTATGAGGATTCTCCATGTAAACAACACATATTAAATATTATTCATGTGTAGCAAATTACGTTTTTTAAAGAATGATTTAATGACTTCACTTTCCCATGAAATATAAATCCGTAATAAATTACGCAGATAACCTTGCCATATTATCAGACAATGTGTTGAAAAAAAAAGAGAATCGATCTTCTGCACAACTTTCTTTTTTGCTTTTAGTCCGAAGGAAACGTTTGGCGCACACAGGTAAAAAAAATCTAGTTGTTTGCAAATTTAATAGAAAATAAACCCAAGACGCGTAGATACGCGACTATTACGTCATTCATCTGAGACAGCGCGAAGTGCTAGCGTATTCTCTGTTAACTTCGTGGTATTGGTGTACAACCCTACGTAAAATACTAATCCTAAATTTTATCGCCCAAATATAGGTCTAAAATTTTAATACAATTGTTAAGTTTAAAATAGGTAGAGATTGCAAATTTTTTGTATGGCTAATATTTGTATTGATCACAGGAAACCCACATGTGCTACAATGAAAGTTAAACTCGATTGAAAGTTGGGCTAAGAAATCGAACCCAGATTAGAAGACTCGATAGCAGTGTAGCCAGTAAAATGATTTGTTTCTGTATTACTGCTTTAAAGCTTTTCTAAGGACCTTCTTAGTCACCTTGTACAATCATCATGCTTCCCACCTGGGAAGAACCGGTCTAGAGAGGAAGCTCTGCCCTAATACTAAGCAGACTTCCTCTACTCTGAGGATAGCCATGGTCGCTCCACTGTAGACCCCAGTTTCCATATTGCTGCCGTGAGACTATCATTCCACTGACCAAGTTTAGTTTAGTTTGTATATATTAACGTCCTCGTTTTGGATACACGACTATTTTCTGGGACGGACACTCTGTAATGTTGAACAGCTGTCAGATGACGGAGACAACACCAGAAGCTGGCACACCCACCCTCTCCAAGCTTCCGCACCACCAGGAAACTACACCCGCGTCGAGAGAGGTAGCTCTTTACTAGAACCCCTGCCTGGGCAACATTATGAACTCACGTTGACTTTTAGTTGAGTGAGTGTATACACAAACAAGCCATCCCCCGACCTGCCTTAGCATCCGATCTCTGCCGTTGAATGACCGGCCCACGACTGTCGGGCACTCGTCCCCCCGCTATAATAGCCCCCCCATTACGAACGGATCGCCGACGAACCCCGTTTTACCGGAGTTACGACCGTCATCGGAGAGGACCTAAAAGCAACCCCATTACCAGCAACAAGGGGAAGCGAGAGCCCGCTTACTTATTGGGCGGCTTCTCATCCGTGACTCGCGTGCTCTCGATGGGATTGAGTGGAATGTACGAAGCTGAGAGAGATTCCCGATATTTTCATAATGCGGTGAGCATCATGTTTTACTTCTAAGATCGATTTTTGATTAACAGTTTCTTATCAATTGAATATCGAAGTCATAGTATAATTCAACAAAATTATTTGTTATTACAGTTACAGAAAGAGTGGAATCCGTTATTTCATTAGAATAACTATAT
>BGPR01000402.1:19869-54702 GCA_013235015.1 Araneus ventricosus | reverse complement strand
ATTTCATGAATTACTTAGCTGAATACCTAGTTATTCTATGAAATAACTGAATGATACACATTAACGATAACATATAGATAAAAAAAGATTTTTTTTTTAAAAATCTGAAAACAAACAATGATGCACTTGTCTTTATTTCACTTTTGTTGTCAAAGAAAAGGTCGGAGAGAGCGAGGTATGATGGAATCCTACAGATAATGACATATTTTGCACGTTACGAAAATTTTCTCACATTTTCCCGAATTTCTTAAAACAGCTCAAAGTATTCAAAGAAGTTTTTCAGTTAATGACTGCCAAGAGATAAAGAAGTGAAATTATGTTTATAGACTGGAACAAACCCATTAGTTTGATAACTAAATTTAGAAAAAATTAAAGTCCGGCTTTGTATTGAAAAAATCCAATCTCACTTGCATATATATACGTTTTATTTTTTGTAACGTATAAGCGATAAATTTTTAAAACTTTTATATTTATTTAATTTTCTGCAATGTATAATTTGCAAATTCTTCGCAAAAAGCAATGTTTTCTGTAAAAGAACAATACTCTATATTTCCGACTTTTATTTATTTATGATGAACTATTTTCAGACTGGTGTAAAACGGAACAATTCGCAACAAATAATTCATAATCGGGCAAAATCTAGAAGCAAGAGGCGAAAACAGTTCCTGCTAATCTGGCATGTTATTTGGTTAGATTTGTAAACCAAATCCCGTCTTAAATTGCTTGCACTTAAATCCTACTAATCCTATCTTAAATTGCAGCGCCATCTGTTGTCGATAGTACGCACTATCTCGTCTTATAATTCGGAAAAAGAAATTGTTGCTTTTTTTTTTCAGATATCTTTAATCAGAAATTAGTGACAATTTGATACTTTAAGGCAAATTTTATTATTTAGCTGAAATGATCTTTGCATTTTGTTGTAAATTTTGCCGAATTATTCTGCTATATTAGAAGATATTTTTTTTTCAAATAAATTAGAACTTGGCTAATTCGAACATTCTAATCCAAATTCGTCGGTTTCTCTGGTCCTTTGAATTTTCTAGTAAATAAATGTCATCTATAATTCGAAACTAAAATTTAAAAATTGCAAAACAAAGCATTTATTTCTTAATCGTTTCCGTTAGTTAAATACACCCTCCTTATCTTGTATTCACAGTGATGTAAGCTAATTTTTAGGGTCCGATTTTACTCTGTACATTACATTCAATAAAAAAAAGCAATAAAATTTTTCATGTAAAAAAATTGAATACCTGAGATATGAACTGTACTGTTTAATTTGAAACTTCATTGTACAATTCTAATTTAAAGTGCTGCATGCAGTTTTTAAAATTAATTTTTCACTGAAGTTTTTATTTTTAAAACAATATTTTTTAAATTATGACTATCATCATTTTATTGATTAAAATTAATTACATTTCATTAATATTTCATTATTTAGTATAAAAATATTAAGTATTTAAAATAAATCCATATTGCCATTTTCGGTTTAAAAATTTATCGTTTTCTAAAATCAATTTATGTTTATTCGTTTTGCCTTATTTAATATAAAATTATTAAAAAATTAAAATAAATCCTTACTCCCATTTTTATTTTAAAAAATTATCGTTTTCTCTTTGTTGTACTCGCTTTTAGATCTAGTTTTCCTTTATTCAAATTTTTACATAAATCGAATTTTTATTGTGGTGCCATCAACTTCGAATTAGCCAAGTTCTACTCTCTATTTCTTTTCCAAGCTTGGATCAAATCATTTCCAACTCTTGACAAATGATCAACTTAACTTGTCTAACTCAATAATTTTGAATATTTCTCTTTTGTGTTTCAAACCAAACATTATGAAGCTCCAAAACCATCATTCTCTCCAACTAATTTATTTTTATGATAAATGACTTTCAATTCACGGAAGTTTTCCCAATCCCGCTTTTAAGACGGTAACGTATTCAACTATTGGAAATTTCTCATATCCGCACGCAAGAGCCATTGTATTATTAATCTTAGCTGAAAGAAATCAATGAGCAACTTTTAGCTCTCCATCAGTTCAATTCCTAGTCTACTGATGGCTGAAATACGATTTTTGAACTTTTGTAAATCACATTGGATCCCAATTTTTTTCGACATAATATTTCTACTATCACACCATGCATCACAAAGAATTATTTTAAGTGAAAAATAAATTATTTTATTACAGTGTAGTTCACACCACAAACTACATCACTGAAAAACAACTTTCTGTCTCAGATAAACAGCAAGCATTTATATTTTCAACAAACGATAATTTTTGTTATGTTTCTGCAATATATTAAATTACATAACTAAATGAATTTTAAATAGAGCTATGAAAAAAACTTGATTTAAAAAATAAATCATTTGAAGGAGAGAAATAATTTTAGAAAAATCACTAAATATAAGCATACATACATAAATTTTTAGGCTGGCATACTAACTTATCCTGAAATTGCGTGATGCACGATACAAAAATCGTTCAGAACGTTCTACAGTACCGACCGTCAGACTGACTTCCAAATTTGGCATATATAACTTCTTGGGAAGTAGGTGCTCATCTAGAAAGGGTTCTTGCACCACATATTTTAAAATGAATCTGTATATATTATTGCATTAATGGTAAAAGTCAGTCAGAATTGGTGATTCTTTTTCCTTTTGTTAGAACAGTATGTTTTTATTTTTTTAAAAATCATTAAAAACTAAAATAGAATACAGTAGAACCCCGCTAATCCGAAATTCCGGTTAATCCGAACCGATTTTATTTTCGAAAATTATACGTAAGTGAAAAGATTACCTGAAAATATTTAAATACACAAACTAAAAACAAAAAAGTACTTTTTCAGCATGCAAAATTTTGTACACATTGAAGAAACTAATGCAATTCGCCGTAAGATAAGATCACTTCATACAGGAGCACATCCATTATTCTAACGAAAAGGGGAGACATATTCTCTTTCTATTGCTTTTGAATAAAAGAATTCAAGAGATAGTAGTACTGAGTACTTATAACTTACATTTTTTTTAGCACACATCTTTTTCTTTTTTAATTTTATCGGAATTTCGGGTAATCCGATTTTTTTATAATCCGAACAGGCACCGGTTCCAATTAGTTCGGATCAGCGGGGTTCTACTGTATTCTTATAAAAAATGATTTTTAAAAGAATCTATCCTTCATGAAAATAATTATTTATACAATATCCCAGATAATTCCAATTTTAAAGTTTATGAGTACATTTCTTTCCGTTTTAGAACTGAAAATCATTACGAGCGAAAAAAAATATGTGCGCATAGCTAAAAAAAAGAATTTTTTTTCATCGCTTAGACTGTGAAAATAAATTCCCTCCAAAGAACAATATATTTTTTACGATAACTCATGCTATATCTAGAATAAATAAAAATTTACGATAACTGTGCTATTTTATTTCGTTTGGTAATAAAACAGCTTTAAAAACTGACGCATATACTTTGCATCGTTTCCAACTTAATAAAATAATTCAATCAATAATCCACTGGAGAATTTTCATAACAACCTTGCAAAGTAAATGCCCTCGATAAAATTAACAAAAAAGATTCAACAAAAAGTTTTCCGAACAACATTTTGAATATAGTCCCTAAAGAATAAAAAAATTAGTTTTAATTTTTTTTCAGATCTGTGTCTGTTCTGAGGCATATTTTTCGTATTTCTTCCATGCTTTTATATTTCTAAAAACATTTTCGAAAAATTAATACAATTTAACCGTACCCGATGGAAAGATAATTTTTTTTCTTTCATTTGAATTATATTTCGTAAGGCTCTAAAGAAAAATTATCGTCTGCAGACATTGATTTTTCATGCTTTTTGTTTATTGCTGTACTTTTTTTATTTTATTCTTTTATTATTCATTATCTATTTTTATTACACTCAGATATATTTTATTATACTCACTTTGTTCAAAATAAGACTGAATTTGATTTAAAATATGAAAACATTAAAAATTAATCATGTATAAGATTTACAAATGATTGTGCGATACAGTAGAATCTCGCTTTAGAAAATACAATTACAATTCGTTCCAGAATCTTACTCGTAAAGGGAAAAACTAGTTAAACGAAGCAATTTTCCCATACAAATTAATGTAAATACTATAATGCGTTCCATGCTTTAAAAAATACTCAAAAAAATATGCATTTTTTTTTCAAAGAAAATTTTATTTAACCTGCAGCTTCCCTTAAATACTTCTTCGGCCGTTGATGGTCCTAGCGTCTTCTTCACGAGGTCGGTGAAAATTATTTTCATTTTTTCGCAAATGATATTCTCGTTAAATAGTGTTGTCTAGCAATCTCTTTTCGTGCATCCATATGACAAGCAACATTTCAACATCATCGACATTCATCGTAGATATTCTTGTCACTACTCTCTTTGAAGTATCTATCTCCTTAATAATGCCTTTGTTCTTGAGGATGGTGCAAAACTTGATGTAGACAAATTGCGGACAAAAAACCTTGATAGATCAGCCACGCTCCCGCCTCGTTCTCGCTTTTCAGTGATTTTAAGTTCATTTCTGCGGTTATTTCTCTTCCCTTATAGTTGCTTTCTTGCGGAATTTTCTTAGGGGTCATTTTTGGACTCGGTATTAAACTTTGTACAAAAAAATCACAATTAATATGTCTGAGCACAAGTTTTCAAAAATGCGTGATCACAAGCGACACTAAGATACTAGCGGAATGACTACTAAACACGGACTGATGTAGCAGGCGCGCAATCCGGAACTTCCCTTCTCCTCGTCACTCGTTATACGAAACGTTGCTCGTTAATCGAGTCATTTTTTACAATTTATTTTGCTCGTTATGCGAATTATTCGTTATGAGAGATGCTCGTTAAACAAGGTTCCACTGCATTTAGATATGAGATATGGGTGTAGTGGTTCAGCTTTGAAATCGTTACTCTATATTCTAACAAAAATCGTTCGAACTTTTTACAGCATATAAGGGAATAGCTTTTTTCCGATAATATGCCATAATAGAAAAGCTTACATTTTTTTAAATGTAAAAGAAGTATGAAATAAAAGAAGTTGTTGCTTGATTCTGAGAAATTATTTTGGGGTTATTATTTTTTTTCATTACAATTTAGTCGCCATTTTTTTCAAAGACCGAAATTTAGTAAAACTTAGTCTTTAAAAATCGAGAGATAAGAACTCAAAAAGCAAATCTGAATTTAAAAATTATCTATAGGGTGCTGTAGAATAATATATAGTGTTCGGCTACTGAATCTGGGAATTACAAAACTACGCGTATTCCTTAAAACTTACAGACATATGAACGTAAACATATGCCATGCGCAGATATATTCTATATCACTCTTTCCTATTTTCTGTTAGAGATTTTTGAAAGTGAATTTTTCGCGAATTTAGTCATATTTAGCGTGACTTTTAAAGTTTGAGTGCAATTTTATTAATTCAAGGAATTAATAACATAACACATTTTTACATGTCTATTACGAGAGAAAAAATATCCGCAGAGGACAAATGCCAATTATTTTAATTTTGGAGCGATGCATATTGAAAATTAAAAATATATCTTGAAAATTTTTAATTAATGGATCATCTTAACTGTCTTGGTTGCATGCTGACAGCAGTAAATGATATTCTATTCTGATATCATTTGGATCTTTTCCAATGCCATTAAAGTTGTTGTTTTAAAGAAAGTGGAACATTTTTATTTTCTTCTGCCAGTAAATAATAGTTTTTATAGTTCAGATGTAGTCCATATACTTCCATGAAATAAATTACTAACTTCAGCACTGTTATGATAAATCAAAGCAGTTATATGGAAGATTTTTCTTGTTAAAGTAAATTAAGAAGTTCCCTTTCGCTTCAGAAATTACGTATTTCGTTGAACAAATAAAAACTCTCTCCTGAAATGTTTACATAATTAGTATTTTGCGATGTACTGACTTATTATTTAAATAGATTAAATTTGTAAGCAGTTTTATCATTATATCTTTCAAAATATTTCAAAAAAGTTATATTATTCGATTAGTAACCAATAATTTTGTTGAATTATAACATGAATTCGATATTCAATAGATATAGGAAATTCTTAATCAAAATGGAACTGCAAAATATGATGCTCAATATATCGTCCTACGAGTGTACGGTAAAAACAGTCCAACAAGCAGGATAATGGAGAACGACGCTTTATTCCACGTATATTCTAGGAAACACGAAGCACAGATGACAAGGGAAACAACGGATCACTAATAAAATTCAGCAACAGTACTAACAATAGCACTCAGCGTCTAACAGCTGACCAATTCACGCTGCGAGCAGATTCCAAAGAGATCATTGCCTCGCTTTGGCTCCTCTGATATTTCTAGTTTTCCGACGGGGGCATGGCGTCACATGGAATATTACTTAAGAATCTCCACAACTCCGTTTCTAATAACGATAATTCCTGTATTTTCCAGAACCTTCATTTTGTCGTCAAAGTTTCCAAATTTGTCGGCAAAATGGTCGCCTTGTAGCTATGATCGGGGTTCATTGGCTTCCATCAAAATACGAATCCCTGTAAATCCCTCTTTCTTTTCATATGACTAATATAGCAGGGAAGGGGTATTTGCAGATTCGTAACAGTAGTATTAAAACAGAAGTTTTCGCTATTTGGCTTTCTCTTATACTGTTTTGCGGCGCAATTGACATATTATTTACATAGATTAAATATTATAAGCATTTTTACCGTAACACAGGTTCCATCTTTATCTTATATTTATTCTTTCAATAAAGCACCACTTGAATTAAATAAAAGACACTAACCAAAGGGAGGCAGTTCCATCAGAAATATATCTAACGTTGTTCCGTTAAGTGAAGTGTAGAGGTAGTCGAAGAAGATTGCAGTAGTTAAAGTCCAAAACAATTTATTAGAATTCAAAAGTAGGCAAAATAAAATTAGTTATAGAGTACTCAATAATAGATTAAACTTTTAAAAGATTATGGGAACATTAAAGCCATGACCAGGAGTAACGAATTACGCCTAAAACAGCGTGACTTGCTCAGTGCGTTACATGATTATGAAAGAGGAAATTACGCAGACGCGGAGAGTTTTTATGACACCAAAGAGAGAAAAGTACCGAAGTTGAGGCTCGAGGAATATTGCGACTCTTGCGAGTCTAGTTACAGTAGAAGTGTTTTTATCATAGGATTGAAGTAGAAATAATTCGTTCGTAATTAAAAAATAACTGTCGTTAAGAAGGATTTATTTTAAAGATGGGAACATTTCTAAGTCATTACATACATATATATATATAATATAAATCCAAATATAACTAGTATATAATCTTACAGAAATAAAGTAAACAAGAATTAAATCCTATATCAAAAAGTCATTATTTGAACAATACATCAATTTTAAATAAAATCTAATAAATTGAAATTACTAAAGATACCATAAACAAATATCAAGTTTAAACATTATATGTCAACAAGTGAAAGAACACTGTTGTTATTAAAAATAATGAAATAGGCAATCTAAGTAAAGTATATATATATATATGATATTTTAATTTTCCTAAATAATCTTAACGACACTTCATTTTAAATACTTCTACTTTCATCATAATAAACGCACTACAACTTTCTTTTCAAATCACGAGTTTCTAAAGGGGAAATTCCCTCTTCTGGGTACTTAAGCGTTCTGCGCATTCATTTCTGCCCTTTTTCGCGCCAGCATGTAAGCTTTCAACAACAACGCTCCGCTCGGGCGTAAACTTCTGAATACTGGTCATGGAGCTACGTAAAAATTAAGTACTTTACCTATGAAGAAATAACGTAATGCCTGAATAAAAGAAGATTTAAGCAAAAATGGTCTCTTCTATGATCAAAATGGACTGCCTTTCACCTTTTTAAAGCCTGATCTTATATATATATATAATATAAATCCAAATATAACTAGTATATAATCATACAGAAATAAAGTAAACAAGAATTAAATCTTATATCAAAAAGTCATTATTTGAACAATACATCAATTTTAAATAAAATCTAATAAATTGAAATTACTAAAGATACCATAAACAAAAATCAAGTTTAAACATTATATTTCAACAAGTGAAAGAACACTGTTGTTATTAAAAATAATGAAATAGGCAATCCAAGTAAATGGAGTTTTCAACAATTAAAATAGCAGCTTGGCTGTGGACAAGCTTTAGCCAGGTTAAATTAATTTTGCTGTACAAACCATCCCTGTTACTATTGTTGTTGAAAAAACAAACAGGGTAATTTACCCTATATATATATATGAAAGATACTAAACAAAATACAATGTTAAATGCAAGGAGATGACAATGAACATACAAATAATCTTTTCATCAGCTAATCAGTCCTCTTAAGCTTCAACCTTACTCACGTTCTACAAAGTATTATCTGAGGTTCTCCTGGTGCTTCAGACTGCTGCTCTTCTCTAGCCAATGTGTTGATAGCAACTTTCCAGATTCGACCCAGTGCCCAGCCTCTTGAATGCAGTGGCATTAAATGGCGCCTGGGTCATAATATGATTTTTCGCCCCCCACCCACCCATCCACCTAGTCATCACGGAGGCATGGCATTTTTCGAACCTTGATAGCATTTTTTTAAAAAGTGACATAAGGGTAAGTGTCTCCCAGAACAGAACACCACTTCATGTCCCTGCGACTATAACCTTTTGGTAATTTAAACAGTGTGGCGGACATGAAGTGGAAGAGACATCGGAAGACGCTCCTTAACTGTCTAGCAAATAATGGGCGAAGGCAGAGAGATGGAAAAGGTTACAAAAATACAAATCTAAAAATCTGGGAAAATATACAAGAAACAAAGGGAAGTATCATATAAAACTATATACAAACAAAAACTGTAAACAGGAAACAAATATGAGTATGAAGTGTACAATATGAACAAACAAGAGAAAAATAGAAAAATAATCAAATAAAGAAGTTTACAAAAACAAACTAAAATGCGGGTGTTAAAGCACTTGTGTGTCTGTTCTGTTGATTGCTCTTTTCTCCATAAAGTGGAAGCGGAGAATAGTTCAGGTGCGCTGTCACTTCGGCGAAGAGGGCGCAAAAAATCCCTCATGTCGGCTTGCAGGTAATGGAAAAGGCTTGAAGTGAAAGATGATAATGGATTTATTCGGAAAAGCTCTTGAAAATCATTAAGATGGTGTAGCAATCGTTGGAGTTTAAGTCGGGAGCCTTTGTTGGAAGCGACGTTGCGGAACCATATTAGCTCATGTTGCTGTGCCGGTTTAGTCATGTGGAAGGGTGCAGTCAGAACGCACTCTGTCTCAAAATGCAAAGGAGTGCCGTTTTTGTTTCCACAAAGGCAATTTTCTGGCGAGGCAAGGTTAAACCTTTTCAAGTACGAGGGAAATGGGCCGTGTCCTGTAAAAAACAGGATTTCTTCCCTTTTCCAGTAGCATGGTTGAGGCGAGACTCTTGGCAGGATGTTAAATGTGGACCTCACCGTATCTTTAAGTGGCTTTCAGGAGAATTATATTTTTTATTAGCCGTCATCAACGATTTAGTAAACCTAAATCGCGCCCAGAGAACAGTATTATTTTTATACCACCTCATCATATTTTTAAAAAAAAACTGACATAAACGCAGTAATGTTTTGACTCCATGGCGTCCCCTAAGACTGGCGCCCCCTCGATCGCTACGTCACTGCTTGAATGGTTACTTCTTCACCAATCAATCATGTTGTATATATGTGTTTTTCCAGAATAAGAAACTATAACAACTATTCTTCACACCAACAGATGGCGTCGCTTACACTCCGGCCTGAACTCTAGACTCATACTTCTACTAAAAACTGCCTTGTAACTATGCTTAATTGTGTCTGTATTCTATTCCTTTCGTGTGTATGTGCTGTGATGTGCTTCGCTTAATAAATTTCATTATCTCTCAAAGGGCAGCGCTCTGGTTCCCACTCAGTGGTCAAAAATTGATTAAATAATATGCCTTTTATTTAGAATACTAAAATCTGCTATGAAGACGCACTTCGCATTCTACCGAGAAATGAGGTAAGTGAAATTTTTTCACTTACACTTTTAAATTAGAATAGAATTAATTTTCTAACAAATCACTCAGTATCCTTCTATCAGTAGCTTCGTATTTGCAGCTCTTCCTTTTACCCCCCTTAGTCCCTGTCCGCTCAGCTAATCACAATGATCGACGTCCTTGATTGCCGAGGAAGGCAGAGTTTCTAGAACCTGCCGGCGGATCCCGAAAGTTCCTGAAGAGAGGTGGGAGGAGAGAAGTTCTGAAAATTTCATGAACATGGCCGATTTGCTTGTGTTCCATGAGTTCCTGAAAACTCTAAAGCATTCTATTGCTTTCATTTTTTCACCCTCCCCCCCCAAAAAAAATAAATAAATACGTAAAATTCCAGATATTTCACAACATTAGTCCTAAATTTGAACAGCTTTTCATATAAAATCCTTCCATATTCTTTCAAGGCCAACATATTTCTAGGATTTCATTGATAGAAATTCACACTATCGAACAAATTTCATACTCTGCGCCAAGCTTGAGGAGCTCCGCAGTGAGTAAATATCAACGCGCTTGATGTCAGCTGTCGGTAGTCAGCAGGTGAAACATCATAAAGTCAGTTGTGAAGTTTTGCCCTGAATTATGCCTTATGACGATATCAGGTCTCTACTTTTGCAGAACTATGCATCAACGTCTGTTCTAGGATTATTAAAATGTCTGAGCTAGCGATATGAAAACATAATCTAAAACGATCAGGGCATTCTACGAATACTTACATGAACTATACTGTAGTAACTCAACTCTCTGTTAGTTTGCATGTTAGTTTGATTCAGGACTTCTTTACATGCGTTCTGTGTCTTTTTGTGTTTTTAATGGAGAGCTTTTTGTGTTTTTAATGGAGAGCTTTTTGTGTTTTTGCTCTTTATCTTTTTGTGCTTTACTCTTGATCTTGTTTTTGAGTTCATTGTTATAAACTATGATTTTTAAATTGTTCTGCTCACCCCCTCGGATTTCTTTGTAAATTCTTTTTTAATGTTATTCATTTCTTTTGTTTTATGTTTCCTCTCCTGCCTGTGGAAGGCATTACACCCTCTTGGGCAGGCTGGGCCGGGGCGGGTTGTAAATAAATAAATAAAAAATACGTTCTGTGTTTATGAAAGGCGTACAATATTTTATTGCTGTAACTCCGAGTTCTTGGTTCTCTTCTCTAACTGCTACCTAGTAGGTTTTTGACTTTCATTTTCTACACGAATTGGGAGGAACAAAATTTCATAATTTTTTTTTCATTTTAATCGCTTAAGTTTTACGTTTCCTGCCATTACCAAAATTGCGTTCGCGCAGAAGTGGCCCGAGGTAGCTTCACCAACCGGGCAAGGCAACACCAGTATGTTTCCTCCCCAACCAACGTATTTTTTAAAATTTTGTAATGCCTGTATTTTAAATATCAGACAAAATTTTACTTAGAAATACGCATGTTTTACCTGCAAATAAGATTTAATAATTTTATGGCGAGAATTTTTAAATGTCAGATAAGATTATGTAGAGGATTATAGATTTAAGATTATATAGAGGTCATCGAAAAAAACACAAAAATAATGTATTCAATAAATTTATTTTTAAAATGTTTGACTTTATTTCTCAAATCTATTAAACCATTTTCTTCTTCACTCTCCCGCTTTGGTTTTGGTGACATCGGCAGTTGTCTTGTTTGACCGAGCCTCGCCCCCCACCCCTGCGTTCGCGTACCCTCAGGGGTATACCAGTTTGGTCTGACGGTATGAAATAAGGAACCTCTGGTATAAACTAACAAATAGTGTTACAAACATGGAAAGTCGCTTCCCAGCAATGTGAGTCTTATGGTTGGGAAGAGTTTTACAGGGGTAAGTATGAGATGACGGGCAGCAGCCATGTGTGGACCCCTGATCTTGGCGACAAATTTGGCGACGAAATATGGGATCTGAAAGGTGCTGGAATCTTCTCGATATCTCTATTAAGAGAGGAGATATGCTTGAATGTACTAGATGATTCCATGTGACGTCACCGCCTGCCGGGGGAGACTATATAAGAAGAGCGCTGGGATGGCGGGGGAATGTTGATGGACTGGGATCGCCTTGGAGCGGGAACATCTTTGGAGTTCTATCCGCTGTGCGATCCTCCCTGTCGATCCTTACTGACACTAAACCCTTTGGGTGAGTCGGTCGGCGTGGGTTATGTATGTATGTATCCGCTGTGCGAGCTAGTAAGCTGATGAGCTGAGCGCTATTGAAAGTGCTGTTATTGTCGTTATTAGTTATTTGCTGACTGTTTGTGTCGCTAAATCTCAAAGTGCTGAACTGTTATTACCTGTGAATTGTTGTCTGTTGCTAATCTGTGTAAGAACTATTGTTTCCTGTACCTGTGTTATGCGTTTTCCTGCAAATTTTAGAATAAACCTTCATTCTCCATTATCCCGCGTGTTGGACTGTTTACACCATACACCCACAGAAAGACTTTTGTAACAATATCATTTACACATTTCTTGTTTTTGAAGCATAAATGAAATTGAAAATGCTCACAGTTGTAATAAAAGATGCCTTCCAATAGAAAACTTGCTAAAATATCCACTTAGATGTCTGTGGAAAGATCTGACAACTTCTAAGATTGTTGTGAGAAAGACATTATAAAACAGAAACATCCTCCAGTTTGTTTTCATCGCGTTAAAAAATGTAATAAGCAACAGCAGAACAAAAAAAAATCCAAAATAATGACATAAATCAAACACTCACACAAGCAAAACAATCCTACATCTCACCTAAATCCAGTCACACTGTTAAATGTTCTGCATTCAAGCATCTTCACAAATTACATAAACTTTTTTTGCTGTCAGCCACTGCCGAAAATACGAAATCAAGACAGCCGCCATTGTTGTTTTTATTGCCAAATGATTCTTTTTATTTCCCTGCAAAAGGCGTCAAACAAGTTACTTAAAAATCATTTCTTCGCCAAAATGCGTCAAAAAGACCTCGAGTCATTTGGCAGGGAAGGACACAAAATGAGAACTTTTCTGGGTTGGAGCCCAATACCTGATTTAAATGCTCGATATTGTCGAACTTTTTTTTCGCGCCATTTTCATGTGCTTGATGTCACGTTTAACCGTCAGCAAATTAGTCCGTTCTTCCTTTCTTTTGCCTGCAGTAATGACTACGGAATTCCCGTCGTTATCGAAGAAGATACTTGTTATTTTTTTTTCTCTTGCTGTGCTTCTTTTTTGACAACTTGCCAAATATCAGTTTATGATGATGATGAACAAGTACTCTTATGCGTTGTGGGTTTTTATTTCGAAGTTTTTCTTCCATTTTTGGCAGCGTAACGCTCTACTTACAAGATTCTTTTCATTTGTAGAATTCCGTGTTTGGAAATGATGGTGATAAGGCTTGTATCATGTTTATTTTTGCTTCCAACTTGTTTGGAAAAAGTTCTGTACGAAAACGGAATGCTTCTTCGGGGGGATTTTTTCTATTATTTTTATTAAACAAAAAGACTTGCTAATGGTACTCATTGTTCACAGGTCTGTCTTGCAATTTGATGTGATTGTTCTCTTAGGAGCAATATTGTTTAGAGAACACGCCAATTTCTTAACTTTCATGATTTGATTTGCAAAAAATTCTTTTAGCACGTGCAAATCTATTTCATTGGTACTTGAATTTAATATAATTCTTCTATTTTTTCAAACATAAAAAAATCTTGTATAAAAATTTTGTGCTTCAAGGATTTTTCAACTTGATGAAAATATCCTTCAACCAAGCTTGATCATTAACGAACTTTTTAATCCAGATATATGTAACCAGTAGGTAATAGAAGGCTCCTTGATGATGTGTTGGCTAGCATACCAAATGACAAATGAAGATTAATTTTATAACGAAAGAATTCATTTACAGCAATACACGCCCTAAAGTAACGAAAGATTAACAAATACATTATGAAAGACATGAGAGAGGACTGCATATCCATATATATGGACGAGTTTTCTGTTTTATTTATTTTGGGTACACAAAACTTCCGTGTCTTTTGGTTTCTCTTTGACGAAGCATTGCACCGGAAATCGGTCTTGGACACGGAAGATCTACTTTATCCCAAATGAACAAAACCGGAAACTCGTCTATGCAAAGCAGATATGGAATCGGAAGTTAGTGACGTTAGTTATCAAACGAGATCTTGAATGTCATTTTGACGCGTGCGCGTTAACGTTTTACAGGGAAGGAAGAAACCATTTGAGTAGAAAGAGGAAAGAAAATGAGGAATTCCATCATGATGTTTAGCATCGTCAAAAGAAATGCAGCTTTCCGAGATGCATTTCAGTTCGGCGGTCATTCCTTGATCGAAGATTTCATATTACGTTGCATTTTCAAAATAATCGAACAAGATTGCATAATACAGTATGGTTATAAAGTCTCTATACATTTCGGTTTGCTAATTACGATCATTTTGCAAATAATCTTGAAGTATTCTGCAAATAGGAGACAGAACAGCCGTTGTTTGTACTCTTTAGAGTCGAATAAAGTAAGAGCAAGTGCGGAAGCCTTGCTCTTACTTTATTTTCGTGGAATTTACTATTTTTATTTTGAGGTTTATGTGTCCTACGTAACTTTTAAAGGATTGAATATCTAAAAAGACAAAGAATAAGGATGAATATCCAAAAAGACTAAAATCAATAGAAGCAATTTAATTGGTGTGCACAAGTGCAGCAGCATTCAGGAAAAAATTGCGAAGTACAAAATAAATAAAAGTACTAATAAAGGAAATTTTATTTGTGGAAGAGTTAAAAATACAAAAAATAGCAGACAACGATAAGAAGTAAGAATCCGGTGGCGAAAAAGTTTCAAGTTTATAGTTAGTGTTGCCCTCACTAGATGGAGATAGGTTCGAGCATCTATTTACTTTGTTTACTTTGTAACGTGTTTGTAACGGCATCCTTGCTCTTGTTCCACAACTTTTATTAGAGTAAGATTTTAAGCCCTTCTTTTCATACTTTGTTTAAAAGACTGTTTTTAATTTCTTCTTTGTGGAAAAATGTTTTTCTACCCAATACATTCCGGAATGGGTTGGCTAGAAAAAGAAGTGCTTCATCAGGCCTTAGAGCATATTAAATCAGACATTAAAGTACTTTTCCTCTACAGAAAACCTATTCCAGTTTTGAATCTCCATGGATGAATGGCCTCTGATGAAGTCATCCACCGGATTCTTGCTTCTTATCGTTGTCTGCTATTATTTTTGTATTTTTAAATCTTCCACAAATAAAAATTCCCTTTATTAATATTTTTATTTTTTTTTGTAACTTGTAAAGAAAGGACGGTATGTTGCATGTTCTCCCCGTTCGCCAACAATTGCTGTTACGCCACTGGGCCGTGGGAAATTCTGTTTTGATGCAACATGTTCTGGTCATCGACGAATCTACATTCAGTATCTGAGCATGTCAAGTCTAAGGTGTATTCTGCAAGAATCCCTTAGTGCTGAACTATTATAAGAAAGCAAATTACAGTCGTAGAATTTGCAACTAAACCACGCGTGTTGGAGAGAGCGTTTTGGTCTATGGTGAAGCGCTGGAAAATATGCCTAGATGTGCACAGTAGTCACATTGAAATGGACTGAATTTGCTACCTATAGTGGATGTACATTACCATAATGTTGTATAGTCTAAAATAAAGGTTGTTTACGCAGGAAATCGATAGTGGCGTTATAATACTCCTGTATAGCAGCTAAATTAACTATCTTTATTCGGATTCACCAAAATCTATGTATGTATATAATAGCCTGATATTTACCCCAGCCAATTTCAGTTTTTTAATATTAATTTAAAGTTGAGATTTCAAAATCCTACTCCGAAATTCTATACATAATATTGGGAAGTACTTGAAAATTAAGGTTGCCATACGCCCCGTATATACGGGACTGTCACCATATTTCACTACTCAGCCCCTAGTACTTATTTGTCCCATTTTCTATCCTGTTTTCTCCCTAAACTCAACATCATTATAATTTTAAAATGACTTGTGCCCAATTTTATATTCATATGAATGAAGAAAATGGTATAATTAAGAAAGTCAAACTCATCATTAAAATATGACTGAGCTCAAAAGGATTGGATTTGCATCTTTATTTATCATTATTCTACGTGTTCATTTTATTAGATTGCTTAAACTTTATGTATTTTTTATCAGAGTAAAATAAACCGTTAACCTACCCACTATTTTCATGTTTTATATATTTAGCACTCAAACGTAAAGTATCAATGTTTGGCAATTATGGCAGCCCTATTGTATATGCGTCCCAGTAAATGTCAAGTACATAAACATAGTTGCAGAATAAAGAGGAATCCAATTAAGTAAAAATCTTTCAAAGTAATTCTTAAAAATACTTTACTTAAAATCTTTTTAAGTAAACATCTTTTAAAGTTTACTTTTAAAATTATTTCGTGAACAATTTAAAGATATAAAAACAGACTATTCCCTGCAACAGAATTTTGTAGTCTTAATAAATTCTAATAAACAATATGAATTCAAATAAATTATGTGAATTTAAATGCATAGCAGTTTCAATTTCATTGCCATTATGTTAATTATTTACTGAAGAATGCTTTAGAAAAATGTATATTCTGCGGTTAAATCATTTTATTTATAGAATATTTTCGAAACTGATAAGCTCTGGCTCAAATTTTGAAACTTAACGCTAAATCATTTTCAGACATTCGCACTCAAATTGATTATAAGAATGAAAAAAGTTCTTTGAACCAATACCCTTCAACCATCACCTAAACAAATAAGAAAAAACATCAATAATGTTTAGTTCTTATACGAATTCTAACTCGCATTATTGTATTGATCTTCTGTTCTTTTATTCTGATTATGTATTTAATTATTTCCTTTCGAAGAACAGAAAATACAGCATGAAACGTGAAAAAATTGAAGTCAGTAACGACAGAAAGTCATAAACTTCTTTTCACAACTTTTATTTTTATGCTTTGTGCTTTTTGTGTGTGTGTGTAATCTTCCATTGAAAGGACGACAGTTATGATGCCATCGACAGAAAAACGGAAACGAACAGAAGCAAACGATTTTTTCCTCGCTCAATTATGAATGAAAAAACATCTTGCTAATGACTCTAAACAGCATTTTGTGGGTGGGGAAACAAGGAATACTAAAGATTAGATGAGCCTCTTTAAATATTAACTTAGTTCTACATAACAAAATGATAACGAATATTGTAATAAAGGATCTTCGGTTCCGTAGCAAAAGAGAAGCGAGGTATTTGTTGTAGGAATAATGGAGAGCAATTTTCGTGGTTATCACACGCGAATATACCATTTTCTTTAATGTCATTCAGAAGTTACGAACATTCTGCAAAGTAGTTTTTTATTTAAGTCATAGAAATTGTTAAAGTTGTTTTTTTAGTTCCGAAAACTAAAAGACAACGGTAATCGCATTTTATTATTCTTAATGGAGTTGTTTTTTTAATTCGTGTGTTTAGTTGGATGATTATCACGAACAAAGAAATTTGTGTGAAACTAACATCTACAAAACATTTCCAAATAAAAATTACATTTAGATGAATGCAAGAATATTGAAGTTGTTTTTAGATCGTGAAGCACCTGCACTTGATGAAAATTCAAAGTAATTATAAGAACTTAGATGCTGTCATTAAAAAATTGATTACTGTACGAAGAAACTCAGAAATCTAAATTAATACCAAGATACTTCCAAAAGTATTTTGGAAATTTTCCAATTTTTAATAGTGTTTATTTTTAAAACATGGAATTTTAGTAAACATTCACTCTTCATTTAAAGTATAATATAATTAATTCTAGTAATTTAAATAAAAAATGTTTTACTTGACAGCTGGAAACCGTGTTGTTTTAGTCGGATGTGTCAAGCTAATGAATAATTCTATCTATTAAGACAGAGGTTAACAACCTTCGGACCAATTAGGGATACGCGAAAATTATCTTGGTAATGGTGAAAAACAGAAAACAAAAGAATATTCTAGAATTTCGTTTTCTCAAGTTCGTATGAGGAATTAAAGTGAAAATTGTACGAGTCAGAAAGCCTATTCATGAAATAAGAAGGAAGAAAAAGATTAATATCTAGTAATTGAGTAATTGCTAGCTCTCATCATATAGGCAGCAGGATGGAATGTAAAATCCACGTAGTGGAAGACTGTGTAGATGCTTTTCAGTGTTGCTAAGATTAAACTCTTGAAAAAATTAAATTTTGTGCAGATCAGTGGATTTTGACCAATGAAAAAGAAACAAAAGTAGCGCCACAATTAAAAGCTTTTTTCACTGAAGATAATTCCCAACAAAGTCTATAATCAGTGTTGTAAAATACCTGGGTATTTATTTCTAAGGGTAAATACCCAAAATGGGTATTTACCTGGGTATTTATTTTTCAGTTTACTCTATTCATATAAAATACATATAATGGTGTGTAAATAGATACGCAGATAAATAACATAATTTAATTTTAAATAATCAAAAAAAAATTTAACCAATAAAAATTAAACTAATTAAGTTATATAAAAACTAAAATATTTAATCAGAAAAATCAAATGCATTACTACATCATGCTTCTAACATAAAATACATGATTTAAATTAAAATGTCCTTTTTAATTACAATGAGTAAATGAATAATTTTGTATTTGCTGCTTCTTAAAAAAAGAGTTATTTTAGCTTTAAAAAAACAACCTCATTCTTAAACTAGTTTTTAAAAAAAGGGAATGTATATTTGGTTTTAAAATTATAAAGAGCCGATAATGGAAACTAAACTGAAAGATACAATTGTTCATAATTCTTTTTGGAGTAATTAGTCAATGAACCAGACAATTTCTGATGAAAAGTTAGCAGATGTTTCAGTTCTATTAGTTTTAAAAATTGTAATGAATGTGTTGAATTATAGTTATTGCTGAAACTTGTATATTATTTGAAGATGTACCATTTTTACTGCTAGGCAAAGCTCATCTGAATAATCACCCTCAGTACTTAAATGTTCTTGAAACTAAAAGTTTGATGTAGTTTTCATAGTTTGAATTTGTTTAAAACTATATTAATTTTCTATTGCATCCCTTTCAAAAACCCTTTTTAACCCAAAAGGATATTTGAAACATTTTTACGTGTTTTTCTAATTTGATTACATTGGCATGTTTATACTCAGCATCACAGTTGTACTTATATTGTACACTTTTATCTTTTTTAACATCAAAAGTTCCAAGCAAGTGCTTTTTTTCTTTCTCATTTTTTTTTCTTTACAGCATAAAATTTTCCTTAGCATTAATACATGTGAAGAGAGTAAATCACTCCTCATCAAATCAAAACAAGACTGGCTGACTTGTAGCATGGGATTCCGAGAAAATTAAGAATCAGAAATTTCACGGACCCTATCTGTATAGCATTAACAGTTTTCAAAATTATTATTCCATTTTAAGTGTCATTCCTTCAAACCAAAAAAGTTAAATTATCCTCCGATCCTGTTTAACTTCTGGAATATTTTATTCTGAATATATATAAATTTTATGTTTCATTTTGAATCATACTTCACAAATACATTTTTTTTCTCAAAATAACCAGTTTTTGGATATTTATAACTTTTATGTTTAATTTTTAATTGTCATTCGTAAATACTTTAATTGCAAAAAAAAAACAGTTTTTGTGTATTTATAAATTTTAATCCCCATTCGTAAGTACTTTTTTTTGCAAAATACCCAGTTTTGGGGTATTTATAAATTTTAAGTTTCATTTTGAATCTTAAAATCTTGCTTATCAGATACCAATCTTCCTCCAAATCAAGATTTTCTTCAAAAGCATATTTAATCTTTATTAAACAAATTACCTGACTGGAATAAACAGGAGTTTATTATTGCACTATATCCTTCACAACATGGGTGGAAAATTTCAGAGGGAATATTGAAAGTAGATTATTATCATATGTCTCAAGAGCCAGTTCCTCTAGCATTAATAATGTTCACTGCAAATGGAAAAATAATAGATGCTCTACTGGAACCTGTTCTTGCCATTCTTCCAAACTACACCTCCGTGAATTGTGTTTATGTACAGATTGTGTTTATTTATCTGATAATGCTGATTACAATACTAACTTATATAATTATTTATTGTACTGTTTGTATAAAGAACATTACTTATTCATAAATAAAATAATGGACACAGAAATTTCATAATATTTGTATAGTTTTGAAAATACATTTTTTTAAAAAGCAAATGTATCTATAAATATTTTATTCAGATGGATGTAATAAATGCCTGCATATCTTTGTAAGAAGCTATATAATTATAAGAATCTCTATCATCACATATAAAATATGTATTGAATAATTTCTCGTCAATGTAAACAAGGAACTGTTATGCATAAAAAATTGTAATGTTATTTTGTACATATTTTTTTAAAGTATCTTAGCCTTTAATGCTGTGAACCTATGTTTTTTGAAAATGATTGTATTTGCATGCATACACAATTTACAACTAAGCGGACATGTGAATTATTTGAGAAGCAAATATGTGAAATTGTCATTTGCACACATAGAATTTTTAAACATCTAAGAGATATCAACAGAAGAATATTTAAAATACCAGTTCACTTTTATAAGTAGCTGCATAGCAAGAAGCTTCATATGTATATATATGAAATATGTTTGAATATTTGCGCAGAAATATAAACAATGCATCATTATGTATAAAAAACTAATAATGTTCTTTTAGTTATACTTTAAAATAGTGTTATATAGATATTTCTATAGTAAATTAAAGTTATTTGAAAATGGCTGTAATTTTATTTATGAATGTATACTTGTAAGTAAAATTTTGAAATAATTTTTGATATTATATAATGTTAGGAAAATACCGATTAAGGTTATTATGTATAAATATTGATTCTAAACAAGTTGATCTTCTTCAGGAAATTCAACAATCATATTGAAGTTACTAAATCTTCTTATTAGTATTCTGACAGTTTAAAAATCACCATTGTATGAATAGTGAAACCCTTGTGAAGTTTTGTTATCAATCAAATATTTATGAAATCCTTAATATCCGCATTTCAGTTTAATGTTTCTTTAAAAGTAATTAACAAGAATAAATATTATTGTGCTTGCTTTACATTAACAAAAATGCTATTTATTCAATTCAGACACAAATAAATATACAATAAAATACTATGTAAATTATGAAAACTTTGCAATTACACCGTTGATTATTTTTGTTGCAGAAATATGGAAAAATGTCTTTTGTTGTAATAAAAGGTTAGAGATGTTCATACCGAAATTTTATTGAATAACATTTAAGTAGATTCTTATTCACATATAATTCTGACACTTTTCAGTAGTACTTCAACTGTGTATTAAAGGTGATAGGAAATAGTTTAAAAGTGACATTTGAATTTGAGTGAAAGTTTAACTTCCAAACAGTGACAGAAACGAAGATCTCCGGCTTTATTATCGACAGTTTATGGGCATTTCCTTCATTTAAATTATAAAAATTAGGTTTTTGTTTGATACGAATCAACAAGCAGCAAATAAATCAAACGTAAACAAAGCATATTATGCGAACCAATTTGCCTCTTTCCGATTGGTCGGAAGAACAGCACAATTTGGCTGCAGTTTAAATATATTTTGATGTTTTTATATTTTAAATTGAATCTGTACGTTGTAGAAAATTGCATTACTAATATAATAGCCCAGATCTCTCGGTAATGCTCTGACGTCACAAACAATAAAACTCGCGCCATAGCACTACGAGACGTTAAACGGCATTATTTCATTGTTAGAGAACCTAAATTTCAGTAATTTTAAATTTAAAAGAGTAATTGTCGTTCTAATTTCAAATTTAATAGCTCTAAAATAGTGAAATAAAATTTGCTATCCATTGATGTAAAATTTATCTCGCTATGATCAATAGATCCTGAGAAATTTTAAATTATATTAATCATATACTTCAAATTAATTTCCGTTTTTCAATAGAAAGTAGTAAATTACGTCAGTGGTATATCATACGCGTGATATAGTTCGGACACCACAATCCATCTAATTATTTAGTGAAATCGTGATGATATAATGTGATAATATTTTTTGGCAACGTTAAAATTTACACAAAGACATCTGAAGTATAAGGAAAATTGTTAAACAACGAAAAATACTTCACACGGAATGTTGTTTACCAAGGGTTTTTTTTTTTAAAAATATGTAAATAAAAAAATATTTCCTGTCATAAAACATGTGTTTATTTTATTTGTTTTCAATTAATGTTAAACATTTCTCTCGTTTTTATTTCTCGGTTTTTATATTGAAATTTCAAGTTTCCCCGAGACTTAATAATAATTTTGTATTTTCTAGCTTAGTTAGCTGCCCACGTACTGCGGCCTAATAAGCTATTGCGAAATTATTTCGATGCAGTTTTCATTCGTTTTGACGTCGAACTAACACAATTTTTAAAAAGTGGAATTACTAATATAATAGCCCAGATCTCTCGGTAACGCTCTGACATCACCAACAATAAAACTCGAGCCATAGCATTGCGAGACGTTAAACAGCATTATTTCATTGTTAGAGAACCTAAATTTCAGTAATTTTAACTTTAAAAAAGTAATTATCATTCTAATTTCAAATTGAATAGCTCTAAAATAGTGAAATAAAATTTTCTATCGATTGATGTAAAATTTACCTCTCTATGATCAATAGTTCCCGAGAAATTTTAAATTATATTTATCATATATTTCAAATTAATTTCCGTTTTTCAGTGGTGTATCATGCGCGTGATATAGTGTGGACGCCAAGATGTATCTCATTATTTATTGCAATCGTGATTATATAATTTGATAATATTTTTTGGCAATGTTTGACAAGCAGAGAAGTGCTTTGTAGTCGACAAATTTGACGGGAAATCTCTCGAATGAAGAGGCAGTTTGCACCCGTCATATCATGGCGGCTTATTTTTCTAGTAAAATATAAAATTAAAAATGAGTCCTACAAATTTTATTCTGTTCATTAGAGTCGTTTGACTCTTAAGCTAACACTGAGCCCTTGGCATTATTAGTAAAAACTTTTTTAAGCTGACGGGGGATTGGTGGGATTTAGCAGACGGGGTGCTCGAAAATAAAAAGATTAGTCAAGGGACGCGCGAGTGAAAAAAGTTTGGGTGCTGCTGTATTAAGATATTGAAAAATTGGCAGCATTTGTTTTTATTCTTTTAGTATATGTGTGTTCAAAGAGTGTAAATACCAAGCGTAAATTGTATGCAAATTAACAAGATGTCCAAGAATTTAGCACCAGTGCAGTGGTGGCTCGTCAGATCAGAAACAAGCAGTGTTGAAAAAGTTTTATAGCCCTAAGTTGTGGGAAATTTTGTGCTGATTATTTTGGTATATAATGGTAATATACCCATAAATACAGCACCCCGACCTGCCTAGGCATACGGGAAAATCTGAATGACAGTCGTTGCAATAGAAACGAGTACTGAGGTTGGGTCCTAATGGCCAACACAGCCTCACGGCCCTACCCCTCCCGTAGGAGGTACGTACTATCACTGGAGGGGGGACTGCGCCCCCCCCCCATTTATGTAACCCTAGGCGGGCGAGTTCCTTCATATGAAACCTGAGCAACTCATCCACATTTCGTGGTGCCCACATCAGTAGGGTAAATAATGGTAATATACTAAGTATTGATAGTTTTTAAATTATAAGCAAAACACTGGAGAAATTTTTCTTATGTTTTTTGGTTATAACAAAAATTATTAGTGGCAAACCTCAGAATCGTAATCAGCACCCGAAAAAACATAAAGCAGCAAAAGTTACAACTCCTCCAGAATTGGATTTTTAAAAAAACGACTGAACTACTGAGGAAAAGCGAAAAAGAGCCAAACGAGGAAGTCGCGCCAAATGAGAGCCGAAAAAGATGCATCTCAAATGAATGCAATTTCAAGCGGAGAAAGGGTTGCTTTTCACCCGCTTCGCGTTGCTCTTTGCGTGAATATCGGATCCGTAGGAGGGGCAAAACTTGATGCAGCTCTGGTCTATCTCTCTCCGTCTTCTTTTTACATTTTTTATTACTTTTATGCCATTTTCGTTGATCACTGAATTCTCAAAGTGGAAAAATAAGCCAATTAGAATAAAAATGAAAATACAATGTTTTAAAATAATTTCACGGGGAACCGCAGCTTTGCAGCTCTTATGGACTAGCCGCCACTGAACCAGTATATAACTTTTATATTCAGTAAAAATGTCTTGAAATACAAAATTAATACATCACAAAGTGTGAAAGAGCTTGGAGTAATGGATATTATAAAGCGTTAGAGTATTCGGAATAAAGAGCTCAGTAAAGTAGGGTAGACCTGGGCTAGTTGGCCATAGGGGCACATCGGTCCATTCGCGATATTTTAAAAACTTTCCTGTATAAACGCTGTCAGTCCAAACAAGTGTGTATTGTCCCACCATCGTTCTTTCATATCAGCGTCATTGAAGACGCAGCGTCTATTAAAGAACCAGCCCGAATTTTCAAATTTTTGCTAATGTGAGTACATTCCCTCACTTTTAAGTAATCATTTTTTTTTTTTTGATTGTTGATTACAATTTCCAATTTTGGAAATAATATTCAGAAAGATGATTCTTCATTGTTACTTTAGGGCCTGTTTGTTTAGCTAAATGCTTTCAGAATAAATCCCTACACTCATGAGAAACAAAAATGGCGATATAGGGTTAGGCCCATTTTGTATGGGGCACTTTTTTTCCGGCGGGCCAAAATACCCTCTGATGCTGCTACTAGTCCAGTCAACGAAAGAAAAATATAAAAAAATGCCGTAGTTTGGAAATTTGGCACAGTTGTTGGGGGTAGTGTCCTAAACGACATACTAAAAGTCCCCGCCGGTGGAGGGTTAAAGGGGCGTTTTCAGTTTTTCTTAAATATCTCGAAAACTATGGGTTCTAGCGAAAAACACTCAACTAAAAAAGTAAACTTCATAAAATTTCATACAAAAAAAGTCTACATTTTTTCTGTAGCATCAATAGTTTAGAAGTTACAGGGAGATTCAAAAGTAAATATTTCTAAAATTTCTTATTGTAATGGTAAAATCAATTAAAAGTGCCGAATAAACAACCCTCAGAAAAACCTCATGCCTATATAATAATATACAAGGGTAATTGTATGTGTAGGAGGGGGGGGGGGCGGACAAACCCATTTCATGAACAATTGTGTTCCCTTCCTCGCCTCACATCCACTCTCCTTCACAAGTCTCCTTCTATTCGTAGTCCACTCAATGAATTGTAAATTTTTAAAAAGTTGTAATTTTAAAATTTGGTATAGTTGTTGAGAAGATTGCCCTAAACGATATACTAAAAGTCCCCGGCTCACAACGAGTCTGTCACAGTTCAACAGGAACATTTTCTTGCCAATGAAAGGAATAAGACCAGGTTTATTCAATTACTAACATAGAAAATGGCTGCTGTTTTTTTTTTTTTTTTTTTCATATCAAAGAAATCCCAAGTTTAAAATACTGTTAACTTATAAATATATAAAAATGTCTTACTTTTTAAATACTGAATATTAACTTAATATATAAATAAGAAATCTTTTTTTTTATTTATTTTTTTTATTTTTTTTTGCTAGCGAATTACACAAATTACTCTT
Source organism: Araneus ventricosus (assembly GCA_013235015.1). NCBI lineage: Eukaryota > Metazoa > Arthropoda > Arachnida > Araneae > Araneidae > Araneus > Araneus ventricosus. Next base: position 29,049 of record BGPR01000402.1, on the reverse strand, counting down.
CATCGAGAGATTTATCTTATCAAGATGTTACGAAGATTTAAAAATATCGATAGAATGTCTTGTGTGTGGATACCCCTATTGGGCACGTTTCAAAATTCCGATCGTGCTGCCATCTTTTGTGTTTATTCGTAAACAAAAAGGTAGTTCTTGTATATTTATATAACTCAAACCAGTCCCATTCAATTTAGTTGTATTCATAACGCTTGTAACGCAGATATTGTAAATAATAAACTACTTAATTAATATAATATAACTTAAAATATCAATAAATGACTTTTTGGATATATGAATTACCAGCAATAAAGAATGATATCGAAGCGAGTTGCCATGTGGATTTCATTAAAAATTTCTCAGATTCTTTATTGTTGCAAAATCAGTTCGTGCTGCCATCTATGTTTAGATGTTTTGTGGCACAAGAGCCATTAGTTTGGCTATGCTGCGCCAAACGAAAGTGAAAACTGCCATCTATGTTAATTTTGAAACAATGAAATCCTAATTTATTTATAGCTATACCCAAAGAAATTTAGTATAAATATTTTTTTAACTATTTTGTAACTTTGCTATGTTTCTATTCAGAGCAAATATTTAAACTTAATTTTTTTAGACAGAATGCTTTGTATTTTTTTCCCTTTGAATCTATGAAAGTTTTAAATAGGATTCCTGTAAATTTAATTCCTAAAAATTCATTTTTTGCTCATTAGTGTATGAAAATATCCGCAAAATCGTACAATAAACAAGTTTATTTAAATAATTTGAAGTTCTTCACCTAAATTGAGGACATAATTTTGAAATTCGAATTTCGACTCAAACTGAGCTTTTTTTTTTTTTTTTTTTTTGTGAAATCGACCATTTGTAAATTTCAAATCGTTATATGCAAACTCTGCGCTTAATTTATCATTAAATGATTATCAATTACTGCCACCATACTGAATATAAATTACTTGACACAGCACTTTATACTCCCATTCCCGTCCACATATTTCTTCATTCTTCTGAGACATTAAGAACGGGCTACTAAATTTAATACAGTAAATAAAATAAAAAAATATTTAAGGCAAAAAACACGCTTTTACTGGTGTACTAAAAAGTAGAATTTTATAATTTTAAGTCTTTAATTATAAATCGTTGTTATAAGCATTAGGGAATCTTATTAAATCCTTTTTTCTCAAATTCTTTACCAGGTGATACCATTTATATAGAATCAAATTTAAATTAAATTAATCGATTAACTTATAATTCACTTCTGAACTCTACTGGGATAAATATATATATAATAAAATCTCTTTTTTGTTTGTGTTTGGCTTCACAACTTCACAAATGGCGCTCTAGTCATATTACTCACTGTGTTAGCTTTTCCTCCATTCCTGTTTTTTGGCACTGATTGAAGTAGGTGGCATTCTTGAAATGGTGTTTGTTGGAAAGCGAGGTAAGGCCGAAAATCTTTCTTATCTTTATTCGAGTTGTTTTTTATTTTTATGTCCTAAGGACATGACTTTATGGGTCAATTAAGAGTTATATTTTAACCGATGTCAAACTCCTAAACAGAAAAAAGTCCTGTTTTGAATCTCTGCTTCTTGTTTGACCCCTGAAAAGGAACTAGAAGCCTAATTCCTCCATTTTGGTTTTTCACTTTTACTTCACTCTGTTCTTCTTTTGTCTCCATACTTTGAATCACATGACAAGAGCCTAGCAATCTTCGGATTCCATCTTCCCCTTGCTATGGCGACAAGAGCAGTTCCTTCATATCATGGTTTTTATTTCCATGACGCGAGGTACCATTCTCTTCTTTTTGATGTTTCTGAGCCTGACCGAAAAACCACCACATAGTTTTCCATTTTTTTTTTTTTTTCATTCTTATGCCCTCTGTAGGAAATTGACACGATAACCTTGAAAGATTTTACGCACTGCTTAGGACCATTTGAAAATTTGCGAAAATGAAATGAAACCTCGCATTAAGAGAGTAATTCAAGTAACGTCATTGGATTGCTTTGCAACTATATTAAAAGATGCGCATGCTATAAAACAACAGCAGAAGGAAAAATTCTCCCTTGGAGTTAATACCCAAAGGAAGCAATAATTTTATCATATTTTAACAGTGAATGGAATTGATTAAATAATAAAATGGGTTTGAATTTAATTGCGCCAACAGAAAGCATCGTTTTAAATTGTGTTTAAAATAAACCTTATAATGTTTATTAAAATCGGATTAAACATTGCAAGGAAATTAAATTGATATCATTACAAAGATTTTTATTAAGATGGTATATAAATCATTTTTGTACGATTATTATTTCAGAAGTAATTGGCGAAAACTGAGGAAAAATACCGAAGTGTGTGTTAATTTTTATTATTTAATTAAATATCTTAAGAATTAATTAATTTTGAAAGCTGAAAATAGCGCAATTGATCTGGAAATGGATTCTAGAAGGGCATTTGCAAATCTGGGCCATATTAAACTCTCTATTCGCCCTTAGGCAATGCAAGGTCTTGGGGCCCTTTTTTTTCTCATCCCCAGATTCTAAAACTTAGTATCTTTTATGGATTTAAATTTGATCTCTTTATATGAACTTTAAGAACGAAATTTTGACAAATTGTAATAACAAAATATTTCATTGCAGGCCAATTTTAAGATGATTGGTTTTAGTAACTCGCGTATAAAAAAAATTCAAAAATTGAAATTTAATAGTAATTTTAAACAAGTTAATGAAAAAATTACAAAATTTATTCTTGTAAAATCTAAATACTATTTAATTATAAGGCCGGACTTGTAAAAAATTCGAAAGCAACGTATTTTCTTAGAATTATAAAACATCCGAATAAACTTCCAGAACGTAATTAAGTAGGAATGTTGTTATAATAGTGTTCTAAAATTTAAACAAATACTTGATTAAATTTGAAGGAGTTCGAGTTCAAAACCCTTGTAAACTAAATGCAAGTAGAAAAATTAAATACTTGAGACCTCGGGACCATAGGGAGTTGCCAACTTTGCCTGCTTGGTAATCTGGGCTTGTTGTAAATTTCATGTCGCTACTTTGCACCGTTTAGGAGGAGATTTTGTGACAAACAAACAAACAGGCAGATGTATTTTGTACATATTATAGACATTATAATGCACAAAATCCTCTTATAGTATGATAGTTCTTTCAGCATGACGAAGCTTGTCTTACTATCGATGTTCACTTAAGAATTTCGCGGGGGGGGAGGTGAGATTAGCTAATAAGGGTACTTTTTTCGAGCAGTGCTTCTTTTTCAGTTCACAAGCTGTCACTGCAGAGAGCACTAAATCAAAACTGCCAAGCTAATGCGAGCAATTCACGTATTCAGTAATGGAGGATAAAACATATACAAGGTGTCCACACTTATAGTGGTCCAGTAGCTAATTTCTAAACCGTTAGAGATAGACATATAGTTGTAATTGGAAAAAGGCAAATAAAGGGAAGAATTATATTTTATGTTTTTTGAGTCACTAAATATATTTCTGAAAAATTCTAATGACGAATTCTAACTTTTTATACGGTCCCCCGGTTCAATCAGTCATATTTAGAAAAATATTCTTTCTCGTCGAGCAAGAGCATTGATTGGTGGATCGTCTTCAAAACGGCTATTGAAATGGTGTAAAGTGATCTATGTCAGCGATATTCAAAGCTCCATAACTCGGTCAGTTTTAGTCGCAGAAGAGTGGAGCTATTTTTGTTTAAAATTTTATAGAGTGAAAAATATTTTGCTAAATATGATTGATGACCGGAGTACTGTATAAAAAGTTAGATTTCGTAACTTTTTCAGGAATATATTTATTTACTCAAAAACCATATATTATAATTCTTCCCTTCATTTAAAGCATCTTTCCAATTGGAACTATATGTCTATCTCTAACGGTTTAGAAAATAGCTATTGGACCACGATAAGTGTGGACACCCTGTGTACTGTCCATTAAGTCTCTTGATAATTTCAAGATTTTATAAAGAAAACAATTGAATAGGTAAATCTTTGCAATTCACTACAGAATGAAAAGTAATTAATGAAGGGGGCTTACTTTATTTAATACACATCAAAATGGTGCTAGATCTCTTCCATGCTCTCAGTAGCATAGCATCATCGCGAATTAAATATATATATTTTTAAACCCACACCTGGCCGGCCTACCCGAAAGGGTGTAAGACTTTTAGCAAACCGGTGGAGAAATACATAAGAAATACAAAAAAAGTCAATATGACACGACACACACAAAAGCATCACAAACACAGCACAGAACGTTACAAACACAGCAAATAAAGTAGCAACAACAAAAGTAAATTGAGTAAAACAAAACACATACACACAAACAATACGAATTATATATGAAAGAAAATGTGGAAGTGATTCTTTTAAATTAATTGACATGATAACGGTTTTCGGTTGGCTTACTTTCTGTTAACTGCTTGATGCATGACACAAAACACGTTCAAAACGCTCTACAAGACAAACCGTCAAACTTAGAGCTACTAAATCTGGCACGTAGTTATTACATATTAGTTAGTAGGTGCCTACTAAGGAAGGGTTTCTTCAAAATTTTAATGAGATTTTTATTTAAAAAATAACAGAAATGTTAAAGGTTTTCCCCAATAAATAACTTCGAAGCGCATTATCCCGCAAAACTAATTTTTTTTTCAGCACTTGAAAGCGATGAAAGAATGGCTACTATCCGTAAATTGCCTGATGCGACATGCTTGATGCAAAAAGCGTTCAAAACGCTCTATACAGCAGATCGCTGGACCTCGAGTTATCAAAAAAAATCATCGAGTTACTTCTTGGGTAGTAAATGCTCACTAAAATGGGTTTTTCAAAATTTTAATTAGATTTTTAATCAATCAAAAATTAATAGAGATGTTAACGTTTTACCTCAATAAATTCTAAGAATATCATCGCACAAACACCATTTTTACATCTCTCTAAAATTCGAACAAGAATCTTTTCAGTAATTACAAATTTTATTTACCCGCTTTTTTTCAAATTTTAATAAATTTTTCAGTATTTGTTAACTAACGGCTGCTGCAATAGATTTTTACCATTCATTCACTGTTGAAATGCTTAGTTATGATGAGTCGGCTTTCACAGTATAACCTTTAATTCAAAAAATAAGTAAATTTACATTTCAAAAATATTTAATTTTCAAGCCTTGCTTGCATACTTTTTTTATTTCAAATTTAACGAAAATATCTCGCATTTTGATTAAATTTTATGAATTTGTAAACTTGATTTAGAAGCGACGATGGAATAAAAATGCAGACGATAAAATAAAAAATGCTTCTTAAACATAATTTTATGTTTAGTCTGATATTCTTTCTGTGAATTGCGTGATGTAAAAATCGTTACTCAAAGAATGTAACCGCTGATGAATCAAGCCAAATTAAAACAAAGTAGACAAATCAAGCCTAAAACATAATCTTGCGATATTTCAGAGTAGAGATTCGATTTTTTTTTCAGTAATCCTTGGCTGTAGGTCATTAAGGTTAGGTATATTTGTTCTATAAACTAGATCAGTGGCGAATCCAGGGGGGGGCTATCGGGCTACCCCCCCCCAGAGCCAAGCCAGAATTCTTGATATTATTTAAAACCATTACAACTATTTTTTCTTAATTTCCCTCTTTAAAAAAATAATAAAAACGTTTCAACATTGTTTTCTGGCTTGACAGGCTCGAAAATTTTCCTATTTTTGTTGTCATTCCACTTGTACTTGTAGCTTTGACGCGGTCAAAGACACTTTTTGGCTAGTTATTTCATTGTAATTTTTATTAAATTATCGAAACTATTGTAGTGTTCTTTATGATTCTTATTGTCAGGTGTGTAAAGTCTGTAAAGTTATAGAGTTTTGGTTTACTTTAGCCTTGAGGTTTCACATTCGTCACGACGATACAAAATGTTCAGCCTCTCCACTTAACTTAGAACCGCTCCCACTGAACTAGATCTTCAACTTTGCCCAACAGAAAGATACACATCACACGATACATATTGTGCCATTTTTTTATTAGTAGCTATTTTTTAGAGTCTTAGTGAATAGCCTCTGTTTCATCATCAACAGGCAACATGAAATACGCATACTATTATACATTGTGATCAAAATATTTATGTTTGAGTACGTGGAACAAATTTGATTAACACAGTCTTTTTTAATTTTTTTTTAAAATTGTAAATAAACTTTTGGCACCCTGGATTTCATTCCCGACGTATCAAGCAAGAAAACAAATATCCTCCTGGTATGTCAAGAACATAAAATAGAAAAAAAAATACTATGAATAAAAACATAAAAAAAGGTTTTATTGAATTTTGATATGAAAATGTGTGTGCGTGTGTTTGATTTTTTTTTTCTAGTATTCTTACTTTAATAACAGAAACATATGCCTTTAGAAAAACACTTTCATCATCACATGACACAAATGTAAAATAAACCTACATATCGCTATCGGCCAAATGATATTTCGAAGATTTACAAGACAGTTACATTTTTTCTCATCCGATTTCTTCCATTTGATTTTCTTAGACAAAAACTGTTACCACATCGCCAATGCATGCCAACTGCAAGCATGCTCAATAGCAACTTTAAGGTGATGTTGCTCTGCATAAGCGACAAACTAAATGGGTTATCGTCGGTCGTTCTTATTTCTGAAGGTCGGCATTAATTTTATAGGCGATGTTTCTCTCTCTGCTTTAGCGACAACTTGAATAGGTCGCCATCGTACTTTTGATTGTGCTGCCATCTCTTACTGTTATTGTAAAACAAAAATGGAAAGTATTTTGCTTTTTCATATAAATATTTTTGAAACCAAACTGAATCCGTTACTAAACATTCTCAAACTAGTAGTTCTGTGAACAGTAGATCTCGAGTCCAAAAAATAAATAAATAAATAATAAAAATAAATAAAAAATTAAATTAAATTAAGATCGGCTCTTCATCGCAGTCTTTATATAAGGCATTTTTTTTTCTGAATGCTCAGGTGAATCCAGAATTTGGTCTGGAAGGTGCTGAAGTCATAAAAATTTTGTATCGTCGTGACCAAATGGCTTAAATAAGTCAAATCACTTCAACTTTGCTCACCTGACAATAAAAATTACGAAGGACTCTACAATACATCGATAATTTAACAAAAACGCAATGAATGACTACAAAAGAGGGAAAATGTTTGAGCCTGTCAAGCCAGAAAGTGATGTTGCCATCTTTTTTTTTCTTTTTTTTTAAAGGGAGATTAAGAACAAGTTGCTGTAGTCATTTGAAAAAAGTCAAGATTTTGGTTAAGCTCTGGGGGAGGCTGCCCCCCCCCGGGATTCATCACATCCAGTTATTACAAAGTCTCTCTGCTTTTACAAATGTCTTAATGATGTCAGACTTTGAAACTATTAAAACGGTCTCCATCTTGAAACGGAGTTAAAAAATAAAAATCCTTACACATACGTCATTTTTAATGATTTCAAGGAGCTTTCGTCCCAAACTCGAAGAAAATCGAAAGAGGCGTTTGGTGGTAATTCTGTATCGTTCCAATTTAACATAACATAGCAAACAAATTTACAAACAAACGAAATGCTGAAAGTTCGAGTTGAAGCAGGACTTCGCTTTGCTCGGTCAATTATAAATACTTAATTGTCCATTATTTGATTACTTTTGTTAGATAGTATTCCATTTCGAAATCTTGGGAGAGCTCATGTTAGCTGGCCTCGTTTAAAACCTGTCTCGACGGAGAGGCCATGCAGGAATATATTGACAGAAAAAAAGAATTTATCAGATATCTTATCATTTCTTCAAGCTCTTTTTTTCTGCTGGTGTAGAAAACAAACATTGCAATTAAATATCTTTCCAAGCAGTATGTTTATACAGAACTATTTCGATTTTAAAAGAATGACCGTAGGATGTCTTTCTCAAACAGCCTCTGATGTTAAAAGAGTAGGACTATTTTACTCGCGTGACTCTTGTTTCTCGAAGCTTCTTGGATGCTCTTTGTTACTCGCTATACTCTTTTGTTTCTCGAAGTTACTCTCAATTTTCCTTCGTTTTCAACTCATTTTTTTCAATTTTCAACTCAATCACAAAATCTCACTCGCGAAAACGTGGCAAGCGAGAGCGTCAGCCAATTGTGCTCGAGCGCCTCATGCGTGTGACGTCAACAATTCATGGGTATTTTTGCCCAACTTTGCGACTCAGTAGTCGCTGAACTACAATAACTACAATTCCGATTTTCAATTTTTTTTTGTCACTTCTTTTGTTACCCTTTATCTCCAAAATAAGACATTAGTTATGTTTTTAACATATGTAGTTACCGAGATATAGAGGATCTCCCATACAACGTTTTTAGTGGCATTTTGGCGTGTGAATCAAATTCCTTATTGAGACCCCAATGGGAGGAACGTTGTCCCACGTTAAAATTACTTACAAACTTTCACTTGATAATTAAAACTTAAAGAGTAAAACCCCATCACATCGAACTATCCTATTTTAAAACTTGAAAGACAATCTTAATGAAATCATAAACGTTATAATGAAAACAAAAATAATTTGTGCGGAACCCATAAGCAATCTCCTTAAGTGTTCGAAAGACCACAATGTGGCGACATCTTCTGTTTTGGTTATTTTGTTATCTAATTACGTAGATGAGAAAACAAAACAGTTAAGGTGATAAATGAACAAAAAGATCAAAATGTTATGAATTATTGCGATAATTTCCAGGGAAAGGATACCTAATAGCTTGCTAACTCATGATTTATACGGAAAATAAGGAAACAGAAGATAATCTTAAGTATCTTCTGTTAATATTATTGCAATCTGAAATTTTTTCAAAAGTGAGTTCTCGAAAAAACAACTGCGAATGCTTCTGAGAACTGACTATATTTTTAACCATACTCATTTGAAGTTGCCCCCTCTTACATCCGCATAACGACCGTTATGAATTTATAGGGCTAAATGTTCGTTTCCTTATATCTCCGGACAAAGGGAATATACATTCGTCTTCCGGCTTGCCGACGGGAATTTTTCTCTATTCAAGACTTTTGATTAACTCAAAACCGATGTCGGTTATGAATTAATATCGGATAACTACTGTAGTTTCAGAAACGTTATTTTCTGTCTCAGAGAAATCTAATATATAGGAATTTTAGAAAAATCTCGTGTTCTAAATTTAATATATGGGAAATTTAGCAAAATCTCGTGTTCTAAAT
>BGPR01000402.1:0-16949 GCA_013235015.1 Araneus ventricosus | reverse complement strand
TGTTTATAATGAAATTTTTTAGTTGATACATTTAGAGTTTACTTTTAATGTTCATTTTACAAAGAATGTTGTTTATAATGAAATTTTTTAGTTGATACATTTAGAGTTTACTTTTAATGTTCATTTCACAAAGAGTGTTGTTTATAATGAAATTTTTTTAGTTGATACATTTAGAGTTTACTTTTAATGTTCATTTCACAAAGAATGTTGTTTATAATGAAATTTTTTAGTTGATACATTCAGAGTTTACTTTTAATGTTCATTTCACAAAGAATGTTGTTTAGAACGAAGTTTTTTACTTGATGCATTTATTTTCTTATTATCTTTTTCATAAATTATGATGTATCGGTCGTTTTTATTCTTTTTATTTAATTCATGCACGCTGAACTATTTAGAATACTTTAGTTTTTGTTGAAAGGGTTCTTTCTTTTTCGCACTTAATTTTGGAATTGATTTATTACATATTTTATATTTTTTCCTTAACTGTATTTACAATGAAAGTTTTACTTAAAGATTTGCATTCATCATTTTTTTTATTTTGTATTTGGTAAAGCATTTTTTTCTGTTAGTGGTTTTTGCATTATTTTGACTCTGACAAAACGAAAGTTAATTGTTACAAATAAAATTATCAACAAAACGAAAATTAGCGTCAGTTGATTCATCAGTTCTGTTTTTCCTGCTTCTTCTATTTCTTAATCACTCTAGCAATCTACACATGAGATTTTCTTCAACATCTTCCGTTAGTAAATTTGAGATATTGTTGGCAAGCTAAAAGCTCGGCCTGGACGAGCACATATCTTCTAGTTTTAAAAAAATATTCATCCTTCAATCCTTTCTCAATCGATTCTGTACACACCATTTGAAATAAAAGAATTTCATAAGCTTTTTTTGTTGTTCTTTGATTACATAATTCTTCTCAAAAGATGTTTACAAAAATCACCCCATTATCAAAACATTCATCTTTAGTCTGGGCTTGATAAAGACATGACAAAATATCAAGTACAATAGATTACGTCATATTGGAGATACAGATCTCCGCGCAGTTTTAAAAGTTTTTCAGGAAGTAGGAAGAAACCTACATTTAATATCTATTTCAAGCAAGTACAGATGCACCAAGTTTTTAAGTACAGTGCTTTCGTATTTTTACGATGAATCTCAGTGATAGTGTTATCTCATTAATGTGCAGTATCATTCAAATCAGTGATATTGTCAATTCCTTAAATAATAAAAATAAAATGTTAGTGAATTTAAAAGTAGAAAACATTTTTTTATCAAAAATATGGACGTCCACACAAAATAGGAAAAGCGTAAGACGCAGGTAGAAACACTCTAAGCTAATTGGAATTTTCATCACATTTATAAAAGAACAGATTATTATACAGTCGACGCTCGTTATAACGACCATCTGCTTCCCACAGCAAAAAGGTCTTTATAACGAGTGGTCGCTATAGTGGATATAATTTTTAAAAAATGTACACATGCACGCTCAGCAGTTCCGTAAAAATAGGCTATTTTTAAAGAGATTTCAACTAAATTCTCAAATTATTTTTAATCATTGGTATTAAAAATAAAATTTTATCAATTAAAAATATATTTCTAAAATATATTTTAAAGTAGAAAATGAAGGAATTTTGAAAAAATACCGGAAAGAGTGTCCGCTGAATTCGAACGTTGTATTGGGATTAGATGAACCTGGGCGGTCGTTATACCGGAAGTTAAATAACATAGAGTGCATAGGGAAACACAGTTGGGGATTTTATCACTGGTCGTTCTAATGGAATGGTCTTTATAATGTGTGGTCGTTATAACGAGCGTCGACTGTAATTACAATTCGTCTATTCAGAATGTCCTAGAGCCGGTTCTAGGGCTCGAAACAAAGCAAAATTTCACTAATATGTAGGAATAGGGACGCGCTTTATGAAAACCAAAAGGAAAAAAAAGGGAGGAAATAAAAAAAAAAAAATAAAAAAGTTTTCGTCAATAGATGGCGCTGCGCCAATATCTGAAATGATTTTTGCAGATTAATTTTATTACTAAAGCAAAATTGAATAGTTCATTTCATTTTTTTTTTCATTGTAACTAAAAATGATGCCGAAATTCAGTTCTGAACGGTAAGTCTCTTTTCGCTCAAAGTTTTGTTCACTTTCTCGTATACGAAGTATAACAAAGAGAAAGTATTGCAATCGACAAAAAATTCGAACTCGAAATTTTGATGAATCTCCACGACTTAGACCTCCCTGTGTCCAAAAAACACAATTTTGGAATTATATATATTTGTTTGAGAACACGATAACTTAAAAACTATTAGAACTAGAGGGATGAAATTTGGTATGTGATCTTTACACATAATTTATAGTTTCTTTCAAATTTTCAACAAAATCCGTCCATGGGAAGTCTGTCTGGCTGCCCGTGTTCATGTGAACACGATTACACAAAATTTAAACAGCTAAATGGATAAAATTCGGTACACGGTTTTATCATTAGGAATGTAGGTCCATATCAAATTTTGGACCAAATCTGTCAAAGGGTTGACTGTCTATCGGTCTGTATAATCGCATACTTGTGAACCTGGTAACTCCTAAACCCTATGGCTTAGATGGATAAAAATTGATACGTGATCTTCTTTTCTTAATTGTATATCTGTGTCCAATTTTAGTTTCAATCGGTTTAAAAAAAAGGCGTTCAAATTGTATATCCGGTTTCTTCGCCATTCTACGACGCAAAAAACGGTTCGCGCGTTTTCCCCCTCCTGCGTTGGGGGATCGTCCATGTTACTGCCTCTCTGTGTATTTTTTCCCCACCCATGTTATAACAACCTGTTTTTTTAATTTCTAATGAAATGTTTAGGAATTTGTTTTTGTATGATATTCACTGAGGCTTAATTTCTTTACAGTAATGCATACTACGAGTTGCGTTTTTACGATTTTGCTTTGACGTCCATACTTTTGATTAGAAAAAAGTTCTCTACTTACTTACTTAGTACACCAATTAAAGTGTGTTTTAAAGAACTTTTTTTATTTTTTATATTTTCTACTTTTTAGTCTTTATTGTGATGTCATTATTCACTATTATAGGTATTATAGAAATTTGAATCAATTAAATCGGTGAAATGAAGAACAAGCACAACTCCAGATTCCGATTTTTTTTGGGGGGGGAGGGTATACGAATCGGTTCGGTAAATGTAGATCTAAATACTGCATGAAAAAGTAGTGCTATTTTTTAAATTTGATTGTGTATAGAAGGGAAGTAACACAAACTTGGATATCTTGAAAGGAGAATTTCATACTAGTAATATTATTCTTCTCATCGATTCAATTTTTTTCTCCCATTCACTATTAGGTTGAACCCCTCATATAGAATCAAAACTTAATTCAAATTAAATTATTAACTGATTATTTAGTTCTGAAAATATTAAAAATATTCTATTGTCATTGTGAACACACAAATGGACAAAATTGCAGAACTCTAGTATATAAGGAAGTGATTGATAAATCGATTATAAAATTCTACCTTTCACAACCTGAAAGAAGTCAAGTTGAATAAAAGCGCGTGAAAGGAACACAGTGGTTCCTATTTCAATGACATAATATTAATAAAATTTAAATCCAAACCTAAACTTATTATAACTATGAATTAATTCTCAAATGCTTATATCATTAAAACTATTTATATACAATTATTAACAGTTTAGTCTAATTTTAGTTAGGTTAACATTCCATTTGGAAGATGCATGAAATCTGTTTGTGCAAGGACATCAAAATTCATAACCGCAATCAGATGACGAGAACGACAACAGAGTCGTCATCCCAATCTGTAAATTTCCATACCACACCAACATGTCACTGACATCAGATTTAACACGCATTGGTTCCATATACACGGTGGAATAGAGTCTCCAATCTACGCACGTTCCATCATCATGCCACCATGCATTTTGATGCATGAGTGCAAGATTTGCACTTTAGATATCACTGCCCTTCGAATCTGTAAAAGCATGGAATATAGGTTTGAAATAAAGACAATTACATGTCTAAAGAGGGTTTCAAATTAATTTTTAGATTAGTATCAGATTTAACGCGCATTAGTTCCATATACACGGCGGAATCGAGTCTCCAATCTATGCACGTTCCATCATCATGCCACCATGACCCCATAAATATGGGCAAAGATTTGCACTTTAGATATCACTGCCCTTCAAATCTGTAAAAGCATCGAATATAGGTTTCGAAATAAAGACAATTGCACGTTTGAAGAGGGTTTCAAAAAAATTTTTAGATTAGTATCTTCAATAAAAGTATGACAGATTAATTATGCTAGATATACTCATAAAAATCAAAACACAATAGAGTTAGATAAAGGACCTACGTGATTTAGTTTCGTATTGATAGCTAGACACATGTAGCCGTGTTACCAATTTTGATTCTTGGAAAAAGATAAAATTGTTAAAGTAATCAAAATAGTAATTGCAGCAATCAGAAATGTAATGATAAACTAAATTTAGAAATAAATGTTGCTCAACTATTTTAATACTCTAGAAGAATGAATTTCATTTCGTCATAATTTAATCATATATTTCTCATCAATGCGATTTTTTTAAAATTATCAGTTTTATGTCAGCAATATGGGTATACAACTTCTTCATCAAAATATGTGTCTATGAGGTGGCATATAACCTACAATTTGGATTAATCAATTTCGTTTTCACTTTTTACTTTCTCGTATAAGAAGTATAGACAGAGAAAGTTCAGTAATATTTAAAAGTTATATCTTGATATATTAATGAATCTCCACGTTTTAGATCATTCTGAGTCCGAAATTAGCAGCATTTTTGAAATTTTGTCTGTCTGTCTGTAAAGGCGATAACTCAAAAAGGGAATGAGCTGAACTGATGATAATTGGTATGTGGGCTATCCATCAAATTGCAGAAGAAATCCGACTTCTCTGAATAAATAGCCCTCATTTTTTAACTCTTAAAGGCCCAGTGTTGCCTTTAAGCAAGATACCCGATTTTGTCTTCTAAAATCTTGAGAATAAGTCTGAATCTCTAATGCCCGTTGTGGCTGATTACATACTGAAAATGTTATTAAATCAATTTGCAACATATAGACTGCAACCTGAGTGCAGATGAAAAAAATAAAAAATAAATTGACGTTTTTCACTTGAGGCTGCATCTTTTTTGCTTTGCTTGTACGCTTGTGAATACCATATTTTATTTTACCATGTTGAAGGAAATTCCTCATCCCTACCAGAAGTTACTAATATTCATCTGTGTTTGACATCATATAATTCTATCAAGGAACTTTTTTCTGAAATAAAGCCCAGTGTTGGTAGTTGGTAACAAACTGTTGTTTAGCCATAAACCATACTGAAGCGAAAATAAGATTTTTTAAAAAGATTTTTCCCGTGTTTTATTCAAGAAATGAAGGTCAAGAAACAAAAAATAACTTTTTAAAAAGTCGGGCTTGTAAGGGTTAAATTTTAGTTCATGATATATACAAAATACTATTGTGATCGTAAAATTAGTCGATCGAAAAGTTTTGATAAAATTTGTGGGTTGGAGCTCTCAGACTCGGAAAATGAAAAGGTGTTAGGATTAAGTCTGTGCGTGTGTGTGTCTGTCTGTTTATTTGTAATGAACACCACAAATCAAAACGGAACGAGGTAAATAGATGAAATTTAGTATGTGTTCCTAACATCAAAATTGTAGATTTGAATCAAAATCTGGACAATGTCTGTTAACATAAAGAGGTACTTATGTAAAAAAAATACTTGGTTTTTTTTCTATCATGGTGTCACAAAATTTGAACAAAATACACCACATATGCAAAGATCTTTTAGCATTTGGCAATGCCATTCAATCTGAACAAAAACATATTTCTTTTTATAATACAGTAGAACTCC
Organism: Araneus ventricosus; assembly: GCA_013235015.1. Taxonomy (NCBI): domain Eukaryota; kingdom Metazoa; phylum Arthropoda; class Arachnida; order Araneae; family Araneidae; genus Araneus; species Araneus ventricosus. The sequence continues at coordinate 11,048 of BGPR01000402.1, read as the reverse complement.
GGGAATCCGAACCCCAGTAATCCGAAATTTCGGATAATCCGAACATTTTTATTTAATTTTCTGAAAAGTTTTTACTGAAAAATAACGGAAAAATAACAATTACGAATCAGAAACAAAGCTAATGTTTATTCCTAACTTTAAAGAAGTATTCAGATTGGTCCTTAAGAATGAATACAGCACCTTAATTAGTAAAAACAAACTCAGATATCCTCTTTTTACCCTCAACTTGTTTGGCATTGTACCGTACAAATCGCCGCGTACTCTTTCCGTACGCCTTCACAGAACACCCAGAGTCAATACTCTACTGCATTTGTATATCAAGAGTATTTTACCGAATTTCCCGGATAATTCGAATTCCCCGGAATCCGAACAGAGGTCAGCCACAATTATTTCGGGTTTCCGGGGCTCTACTGTTATATGCATTTTTAATTATTGCACTTATTTACATGGGCGTTTTCCCAACCTATCTAGTGAAAATATTCGACATGTTTATTTGTGAGCATGTTATGATTAACCACTTAACTGAATAGTTTTCTTTGCTATCTAATAAGATGACCCCTCCTGTTTTGGAAAGGGGCAGTCGTTTTCATTCATCTAAGAAGGCATAGGACACTTAAGATGTTTATGAATCCTACATATTTTTGTGTCAAATTATAAAGCTAATTAATGATTCAATTTTAGTTTATAAGACTAAAATTTCAATAATTCGATGCACGAGTATTCTCGGGCTGTTAAGAGAGCGAATGTTTAATAATACGATAGAAAACAGAGAAAAATATTAATTTATAAAGAACAGATATTTGTTATTATTTAAGATGGCGTAAAATCTTTTTCCTTTCGTTAATAGTTTTAGATAACATTAAAATTACGAAATCGTAATCGAACAGTACCAAATAATCAGTGGAAATCCTCTGAAAACATCCATCAAATATTCTGTATTTGTAAAGGTTTTCATGGATGCTAATCGAGAAAACACTGATTCTATACCACCAAAAAAAATTCAGGTCTGCCCAAAGGTTAAAAGTAGCATTCTTGTGTGGAAATACACGTGACAGTTGAAAGGAGAACTCTCTAGATTTTTGGAAAAAGCTTTCATTCTAGAATTTTCGATGGCAATAAGGAAAAAGAATTCTAAAAGTTTTGAGAAGAAATCATGAAAAAACGCTCGCACTGATGTATCACGCTTTCTTCAGTTTGATAAATATTTCAATAAAAATTTACAACACCTTTTATCTTTATTTTCACTTAACATTCTTTCCAGTTTCAACTAGCACAAAATCCACCAATCCTTATCATTCCGAACATTAACAGTCATTTTGTCTTCTTCCCGAGTTAAATTACCGAAAATAAACCACTTTAACGTTTTTACTAATTGTTTTTTGACCTTTTTATTGCTTTACTTACAAAATCCGTATCAATATTCGAACCAATACACTAGATAAAGGAAAAGGAGGCCAATAATTCATGTCATAGATGATACCATTTCCTTGAAGATTTCATTTCGAGGCATTTTTCGCACGGAGAGTGGAATTTCAGCATCATTAGATTTTGCACGGAGATACCGCATTTGAGCTATTTTGTTGACAAAAAGTCGCTGGATCTTATCTTTCTGTATAAATGGATGGTCCCCTTTAGTGGTATAGTATCAGACTAAAAAAATAGCAGTTCTTTGTATCAAAAATAATTTATTTGGCTATTTACAAAAATAAGTTGATTAATCTATATATTTAAAATGATTGGCAAAACCAGAGGGTAAGTACTCCAACCCCAACCACAGGACAAGTTCGACAATTTTTATTTCATTTGGAAGCTTAAGACGTGGTCTCCTGCCACCCACCACCCTCCATTGTCGAGATAAATCGAAAAAACACTACTCCACTGTGCATTCTGTATGGAAGAAAACCATGGCTAAATCCCCCAGTCTCAACCACTGCACTCATTCGACAATTTTTATTTCATATGAAAGTTTACGATCCCTGCATATATTATCAAAGGTCACCTGCCATCCACCATTTTCGAAATATATTGCGAAATAAAACTTTGTTAGATTCCCTCAGACTCTACAACCACCAATTCGCCACTTTATTTTGCCGAGTTGCAAGCATGGCTTAATATTACTGACGAACAGCTGGTTGCCGGAGGCGTCTAGTCTCGCATAAATTTCTGACAACTTCCCTACATATGTTATCAAAGGTCACCTGCCATCCACCATCCTCCATTTTCGAAATATATTGCGAAATAAAACTTTGTTAGATTCCCTAAAACTCCACAACCACCAATTCGCCACTTTATTTTGCAGAGTTGCAAGCATGGCTTAATATTACTGACGAACAGCTGGTTGCCGGAGGCGTCTAGTCTCACATAAATTTCTGACAACTTCCCTGCATATGTTATCAAAGGTCACCTGCCATCCACCATCTTCCATTTTCGAAATATATCACAAAACAAAACTTTGTTAGTGTCCCTCAGACTTTACAACCACCAATTCGCCACTTTATTTTGCCGAGTTGCACAAGCATGGCTCAATATTACTGACGAACAGCTGGTTGCCGGAGGCATCTAATATCATATAAATTTCTGACAACTTCCCTACATATATTATCATAGGTCACCTGCCATCCACCATCTTCCATTTTCGAAATATATTGCGAAATAAAACTTTGTTAGTGTCTCTCAGACTCCACAACCACCAATTCGCCAATTTATTTATTTTGCAAACCAAACCAAAACCCACACAAACAAAAAGAATCTTTATGAGCTACATTCTTTATCGTTGCCAGTATTACAGTAACCGATGAATTCTAAAATATTAAGACTAAGTGCCTTATTTCTGTGTTGAATGATAAGAAAATGTACTTAAAAGCCCGTGACTATTTATTTTTGCAGCTTTTATTGATATCCTACAAAATCTATACCGGTGTTCAAACCAATTGACAAGATAAACGACGAAAGATAGGACAAACGTGACAAGGGGTCTTCGTTTTAATGCATTTTTCTCCCAATAGGCGAAGAATTTCTCGATCACTCTAAGCGGGTTTCGTTCTTAGGTTGCTTAGCATGGAAGAAACGTTGCCATCTTATCTTTCTGGTGAACTAGAGGGTCTCTTTTCTAAGTGGTTTCTAGAGAAAAATCGAAACTTCAAAAGATTGAATGCACTGAGGAAAAATGTTTTGCTTTCGTTTTTTTAAAAAAAAAATAATGTTCTAAGGAAGCAATTACTTCGTTTGAGGCGTAGATAACATTCATGGCATTAACTGTTTAAATGGAGATGTTCTTTAAATTTTGCTTAGACGAAGTTACGACAGAAGTGAAAGAAGTTTCCAAAACCAAAATCTTCTAGGAACACCGAGAACTAAAAAATACAAGCGTCGGATACCAAAATAAAATTAATGCATTTCTAGAATAGTTGAATTTCGAAATCTAAGAAAAAAATTTCTTTTAACTATGTGTGATTTGCTTTTGAAAAAGGCGACAATGAGCTTTTATAATATAGATGATAAAATGTAGGGATCAGAGTTAAAATGAACCAAGTCCGTGTTCTGACCAAGTTGCACTAGCAATGCCATGGAGTGTAAAAATGTTACATTTTCTGTGTAATAAGGATTCAAGTCCATATCCTCAGTTTATATCTACCAGGAAGCAAGAACAACTACAGTAGAATCCCGCTAATCCGGACTAGATGTGACCGTACCATGTCCGGATCTCCGAGAGTCCGGATTAACAGAATTTGCCTTAATATACACGTAATACAAATTTTAGATGCGTAACTATGACAATCGATTTTTCTTTCATAAATACATAGAACTTTTAATACAGCTTCATTTTAGTTTTAATACTCCTGTCTACGTAGACCAAAGTTTGTAACGTTCGTACTGATATAGGATTAACAAAATAAAACACTTTTGACGTAGACTTACGTCTCTTCATAGTGGTCTAATGGTGAGTCGGGAAAACAAAAAATAATGACGCTTTTCGTGGTATTTTTAAACGCTTATAGCTCCACAACCAAATAACATAGAGAGTTGGTTTTAGTTTCAATTAACAGAGAAAGTAGACATTGAAGATTTAAAAAAATAATTTTAGAATTTGTACATTGGTTGTCTCAGTCGAGCTGCAAAGTTGGTGAAAATCAAAAATTTTACGTAGAGTCGCACTAGTCACACTAGACTAATAGTTCACTAGAAGTACATAGTTACTCTTTTGGTCACAGAATTCACAGTTGAGTAAGGTAATAAGTCTATGCCTCAATCCAGCGGATGCTCTTCACAGAGACAGCCTGATGTCGATTTTTTTTTAATCCCTTTCGGCTTAACCGGATGTCCAGATTAGCGGGACTCTATAGTAACCAACTTGGATATCTGTTTTCTTAGGAATGAATGTAACCGAGCTTGCTTCACTTTAACTCTGAGCTCTATATAAGACAATGAGTACTATATGAGACATCACACAAGATTTCACTGTAAATATGTTTATTTATTTCCGAGTTACGGGTATAAATGTAATTTTTAATGACAAATAATGCCCTTTATGATAACTGGCAGGCGCTTCAATTTTTTTGTTCAAATAGCGACATTTTAAATAAGTATAACAACATATATGGAGAAGAAATGTTGGCATTCATGTAGAAGTTATTTGTTATTAAACTGTAAATATTTTCGATCATATCAAATATTGGGCATATTTTTTTCTAAAATCAATAGTTTCGAGTTATTATGTGTGTTCATTTTGAAATTCCTTTCCGAAGCATAAACATTAATCCCAATTTTTGTTTGAAAAGTGTTAGAGAAAATAATAAAAAAATTAGAGTGATTTCGAGTAATTTTAGTGGGCCTGGAACATTTATCAGTAAATCCATTAATTTTTATTAAAAATTACATTTATACTCATAACTCAGAAATAAATAAATGTAATGTAGCAAACTTTTTTTCTGTTGTCTTATATAGTGGTCTATAGCCCTGCAAAATTTAAAATTGATTAGTTCAAACTTTAAAGAAATGATTTTGAAGGTCCCTGGTCGCCTTAATAAAACAAAAAATTAGGTAAAGGAAATAACCAACAACTCAAGATTACCGAGATAGTTCCTTGTCGCCTTAATAGACAAAATAAAGTAAAAAATCAACAATCAGATTACTGAGATAGTCCTGTCGCCTTAATAGAACAAAAAATTAGGTAAGAAATAACAACAACTCAAGATTACCAGAGATAGTTCTCGTCGCCTTAATAGAACAAAAAATTAGGTAAAGGAAATAACCAACAACTCAAGATTACCGAGATAGTTCCTTGTCGCCTTAATAGAACAAAAAATTAGGTAAAGGAAATAACCAACAACTCAAGATTACCGAGATAGTTCCTGTCGCCTTAATTGAACAAAAATTAGTAAAGGAAATAACAACTCAAGATTACCGAGATAGTTCCTTGCTCGCTCAGAAATAAAAAAATTAGGTAAAGGAAATAACCAACAACTCAAGATTACCGAGATAGTTCCTTGTCGCCTTAATAGAACAAAAAATTAGGTAAAGGAAATAACCAACAACTCAAGATTACCAAGATAGTTCCTTGTCGCCTTAATAGAACAAAAAATTAGGTAAAGGAAATAACCAACAACTCAAGATTACCAAGATAGTTCCTTAATTTGCGATATTTCGGTTTCTTCTGCAATAGCCTCTGGTAAGAGTGTAACTATGACCATTTTTCATACTCGAATATCAATCATGAGTTATTTGTTGAAACTTAGTGTTTTATCTCTATGCACAACTAAATGGATTCCTAAAGTGACTTTTCATGTAGTATTATTGAAACCGAATAAGATTTATGGTGGAGGGAAAAAAATCTGGTGTTCGATTTTGTAAGAGTCACGTTTCACACGTGGTATTATATCCTTTCAGATGCAGATAGCATAGCTGCCATTAAAAATATTAATGAAATTGTCTTTGAAATTTCACCGAAGTTGAGACAGGAGGGGGAAAATGATAGAATAACTTCTCAGAACAGGAGGGGAAAATGATAGAATAACTTCTTAGAACAGGATTTCTTTAAAAAAAAATCTGGATTTCTTTAAAAAAAAGTTACTACACAAAACACCGTGGAATAAAAAATTCTCGCTTTAAGTCGCGAAAATTCATTGATTTAAGAGAGATTTGGAAAAAATTATTTGGAAAGAAATGTGATTTCTGCGTACAAATCGACATCATTTAAGTAAGAATCGAATTCCTCATTATATTTCGACAGGGAAAGATTATCGCCGAGTTAAAAATATTTTAGCACATTTTGATCTAAAGGAGTGTCGAATTTTCAGAATTCTGGATTCCAATGATAGCATACATTTATTTTTTCCTGACGTCTATCTGGTTATTTCTCGATTTTCATTGGTGGGAAGGTTATTTTATGCACCATCCCGCGATTTCAGCTTATGCTGTTAGTTTTCGGATACGGAAACTCTCAGCACTTTTGCGCACGCGCCTGTCGGCTTTGATTTCACAATGTAAGGGTGAGATGAAAAATGGAGAAGGAGATGTTTATTTTTTCATAAGCAATTTGTAAAAACATTACACAAGTTTAGAATATATAGTACGATTTAAAATGAAAATGAATATCAACGTCGAAAAAGAGTAAGTAAAAGAAAAACGTCCCTAACACAGAACTTCAAAAAGCGCTCTTCTAATTCACTGCGTTTCACCCCTCTGCGGAATAAAATCGCCCCAAAGTGATAGACGCGGTTTTCTGAAACGAACAGTACTATCATAGCGTTGGATACAAATAGAAATTCACTTTGTCGTCAAATTATTCCGACTTATTTGCAGGCGTTCAGTTGAAATAACGATTTAAAAAAAATCAGAATTGGAGGTTTAAACTTTTTACCAAATCTCAGAATGTTCTTCAGTTCTTTTTCAACTATTTTCAATTAACTTTCACAAGGAATAAAATATTTGTTACCAGGATAACTGAAGCTCCTTAAAGAAATAAAGTTTGAAGGTGAAAACTTTTTTTTTCTTAGCGTTTTTAATTCTAAAAAAAGTAATTGAAATGTTCAGAAAATAAGCAGAAGAAATTTTACTGCGAAAAGCTTCATCTATATGGCATTTCCATAAATGAGGTCACGAAGTTTTGGCAGAAGTTAATAGGTGAAACATATACATGATTTTTGCTATGTGAATAAATAAAAATATGTTGTAGAGGGACGAGATCTTTATGTGGAATGCCACTGTTGAAGAATTAATTCAATTTCAGGAACCATTTTTATTAGATGGCTAAGTTCCACGACACAGTACATTAAAAGGTGCAAGACAGAGAACAACAACACAAGACAGGTACACAGTAAAGAAAAGAGATAGGCATCATGGGAAAACCCGGATGGCCCTAGTAGCGCCACCTACCATAAAGAGGAGAAGGCAGTGAATTGTAACCGCTGCAATGTGCTAAAATGGGAAAAGGTTGTAAAAATCATGTGGGTTTCAAGGTCCACAGAATCCCGTATGTCAAAATCCGGTGGTTGAATTTTTTGTAGATTGCAGTACTTTCTCTTTCTATACTTCGCATTCGTCGCGGTGGCCTGGTGGTAATCTGGTGGTGGTCTAGGATTCGGAGCCGGAGGGTTCCAAGTTGGAAACTCGATTCCACTAAAGATCCGCTGTGGGCGTCCCATGTCCATTCGTTGCCGTAATGGCGTCAGGCACGGGGACATGGGGCGGCCTTCTGTGTATGCGGCCTGTTGCACGCTAAATCATAGTAGGGGGCCAATCGTCCCTCCGCTGTCTTGGTGCGGAAGCTTGTAGAGGGTGTGCCAGTTCACGTGTCGTCCTCGCCATGTGACTGTGGTTCAGCATCATGAGATCCGCTCCAAAATAGCTCACGAGTTACTTCAAAATGGACGTTAATATAACTAAACTAAACCACCCTGGACAGAATATTTTGTCCATTTTAGAACTTCTATGGCGAGTGGGCTTTGAAAAAGTTCGTCATTCGAGCTCTCATCCATTCCTTCCATTTTGACTATTTTTCTTTTACTTTCTAAATTTTATTTTATGTGTTTTAATTATTAGTCGTTGCTATGTTTTGTTGATGCAGCCACTTGATGCTGCTGAGTTGAGCGCGCAAAAAGGTGTATTGTTATCGTTATCGTTTAATTCTTCTGTTTCTTATTTATAATTTTTCCTTTTTTAACTTTTTTAATTTTAGTTTTGTTTTTCTATTATTTGTATCTGTATTTTATTAGAAATAGCTGCATATGCGCCATTCTATATAATACAAAGAATTTTAATTAATTTTGACTGATTAATTTAATTAATTTAAATTTAATATCTTTGTTAAATCTTATTAATTGTAACTGTTAAACTAAACCACACTTAACTCCACTTCGTATACGTGAAGGTAAAAACGATAAATTACGATGTGCCTAACATGATTTTACTCCAGCCCACAAGCTCAAATCCATTAAGGAGTGCCTTTAAGAAGATGCCAAACTTTGTCTTCGCATAGCTCTTGCAGACATCGCCTGCCATATTCTTTATAGTCTTATTGAAAGCCTGTAGGCCTTTTTCGAGAACGGAATTGCCGTTTTCCTAGTTGAGACTACGGAAATTGAGTGATAAAAAAACCCGACAACTTAGGGACATGAGAAAAATTAATAATGGGTCTGTAGGGAAATAAGTAATGCCTTGTCTTCGCAGGTATGTTATCTATAATTAATAAAATATCCTTAAAAGCACTAATGCATCACCTCCCGAAACGTGACAAAATTTATGGGGAGATTATGTAACATGAAATATTTTATCATGCCATTGACTTTAGGACGCAGGTGTTGTACCGCTGATTAATTAGTAGTTAAGAAAATTCTTTTTCAAAGGCTGTACATTGAAGTGCCAATGGTTTCTTCGGACACCTGTTGGTTTCTTTCCTAATTTTGCTTGGCCCAAAAGAGCCTCAGGTAATTTGACCTCAATCTCTCCCTCCCTAAGTGCCATCATTCAGACATCTCGACGTTTTTTAGTGTGGAAAATTAGAAAGACCATTTGAAACTCTTATCAAACAGTAACGGATGCTGTCTGTAAAAATGTCCCGTGGCTGAAAATGAGATAATAAATATCAGAAAGAGAGTATCAATTCGACAGATATTGCTATCTGAAAATTCCTTTTTCAACTGCTTGATGCCAGTGTTACTGAAGACAATATTAATCTCATTCTCTTTTTCTTTTTTTCCTCCAAATGTTAAAAGCTTTTCACAGTTACATTAAGGAAGTGTGACTCTCGTTTTTTTCGAAACAATTACGGGCTGTCTGGAAATTTCTGACAATTTTTATTATATTGAAAGATAAAGAAAATAAAATGTTTTTCGCCTGAAAAGAAATATTTAAGAAACGATTTACTTTATCCTACTTCGCATTTCAACGCACAGAATTCTTCTCATTTATGTTCTTTAAAATATTTACGTTTGAAAGCATCTGATTCATTTTAACCTTAAATGCCCAGTGTTGCCTTTAGCAACATACCCAATTCTGTCTTCTAAAATCTTGGGAATAAGACTGAAGCTCTAATGCTTGTTGATGCCAATAGGATACATACTGAAATTTTTATTAAATCAATTTACAACATAGGCAGCCTGAGTTCTGATAAAAAATATAAATAAATAGATGTTTTTCATGCTTTGTTTTGTACGCTTGAGAATACAGTATTTTATTCTACAATGTTAAAAGAAATTCCCTATCCGAATTCTTATTTATTAAAATTCATCCGTGTTTGAAATTATAAAATTTTATCAAGGAAATTATTTTCTAAAATAAAGTCCAATGTAACTAAAGTAGATAAGATAACAAGCTGTTTTTTAGTCTTAAACCATATTTAACACAAAATAGGATTTTTGAAAATTATTTTTCCATATTTTATTCACGAAATGAAAGTCAAAAAACATTTGTAAATAAATCGGGCTTTTAAGGTTTAATTCAAAAAAGGGTAATATTAAATGCCTAGACTTAAAAACATATTTTCTTCCACTTGAATTTTGTTGATCACTACTTTTGATTAATAGAATTTCAGATTAATTAAGTCCAAAAAGACAAAAATCTAAACAAAAGACTGTTTGAATAAAATCTCAAATTACTGCTCAGCAACAGATTCCGAGACTACCACTTTTGGACGATTTTACACAGGAAAGGGGTGTCAAGCATTGAGTCATATGAGCGCATTTCCGGAGTTCTTTGTTAGATCACGCTCAGTAAAATGTAAACATCACCCTTCCATTCTTCACTTCCCCCCTATTTTAATGAAAATAACTCCGTCCGACGCATGCGCAAAAACGCGGAGGGTTTCCGAATCCGTAGCTAAACAATAAATTAGCGTTTTACATTTTCCTGTCTCTCTCTTCAGTGAATGATATCTTTCATAACTATGCAAAGAGGAAATTGTCAATTAATGCTGGCGCCATATGAACAGTTCTTTCGAGCTAAGTTCCGTGTTTCAGCCACATAGCTGCGATCAATCCTCTATAAAAATCTGAAATTCTGCATAATTCTGGTATTTTATGTTCCAGATTTAATGGTCATTCTGAATTAATACATAAAAAATGAAGGATATATTATCATTAGTATAATTCTATGAAAATAGCGAAGTAATGTATTAGTAGATTTCTCCTACGAAACAAAATAAATTAAAGAAAAAACACAATAATGTTTTGGGCATCTTTATTATTACAAAAGAAACTACATATTTTTTCCTAATTATATTATTTTAATATTAAAGAACGGTTATGTAATGTAAAAGGTAAATCAAAATTTCCATTTTCAGTAATTAATTTCATTCAGGTATCTTCTATGATGATTTTATACAAATACACTGTACCCAAAGTTAAAAAGGTTTTCATACCATACGAATTCCTGCCATATTTACAAAAGCTAGATAGAGAAAAAAACTATTAAAGCTTTTACTAATCGGGTTTTTTTGTTAAATTTCATATCACTATTTTTTCATTTTATTTTACAGTATTTTTTATTCATTTATTTTATTTTTTGACTCTTTATTTTATATTTTTGCAAATTTTCAAATTACCAGATATGAA
>BGPR01000401.1:565320-658736 GCA_013235015.1 Araneus ventricosus | reverse complement strand
CCTTTAAAGCAAGTATTTTCGCTTTTCAATCATTCAAACATTTCTAAGATATGACAACAGCCCATGAGGTTACCTACCATTTTATTCCATCAATAGCAAAAAAACAGACCATCATATCAGGGTAATAACGTAGGAGAAAACTATCTATGAAAAGGGACAGATGTGCCCAGAATTCTGAAATATAAATGGCCTAGTCTTAAAGCATCTGTAGCAGCCCATTTGTAATTCTATTTTTAATGTTAGGGAATATTAATCAGCCCGTTTTAATTTAGTTATATTAACGTCCCGTTTTGAAGCATTGTGAGTGCTATTTTGGGATGGACTCGTATCTGAACCTTGGTCATATGACCAGGTCGACAATTGAGCTTCTAACATTTCTTCAAATATCAGAACCACAGCGAGAGGACATTTGACGTCAGATTAAACAAGCATCAGGTCCAAATACGCGACGGATCTTTAGTGCAATCAAATTTCTCGCGCGCGCGAACCTAGAACCCTCCGGTTTAATAGTCCAGACCTTACCATCAGGTCATCGAGTCTCAACTACTCTGAAGGTAAATAAAAATATTCTGGTGATATAGCATATGTATCAGTCAGTGCATAAATCAAAATTATTTTTTGATATCACACTTGCAGCCACCGGTAGGCAAACCAAAATTTTTTGTTGGTATAGCTTCCGTACCAGTTTGTACCTACATCGAAATTTTATTTTTCAATAGCATCTGTTCTAACCCATTCGTAAATGAAAAGCTTCTACTGATATAGCATCTATATAATCCCGTGAGCAAATCAAAATTTTCTATACGTGTAGAACATAAAGATTAGAACGAAACGCAAATAGTAGGGAAATCTTTGAAATATATGTATTAAGCTAGCTTGTAGCTCATTTCTGAAGAAAAAATTGTTTCGTGTTGCTGTGTATATTTCCAACAAAGCATTAATAAGAATAGTTCCTTTGAAATGCAGTAAATAAGAAGATGTTCCCATAATTAATTTTCCTTTTGAAACATGATCTAAGTACAACAGGTGACGGAGGGAAAAGACATATAGAGAGAATTTTGTTCCAAATCCTTGGCAATGCACCAAATAATTGTTACAGTTCCAAGTAACTGGCGTTGCGCCAGTGGCCTGTTGATAGACATGACGGAAGAGAAGATGTTTTGAAACAGATTTCCTCAAGAAATAGTGACTTATCTCAAGCAGCAGTACTCATTAAAACGTGAACTATATAAGGAAATGGGGAGTTGTCTCAAGCAGCAGTATCATTAAAACGTGAACTACATAAGGAAATGGAGAGTTATCCCAAGCAGCAGTATCATTAAAACGTGAACTATATATAAATAAAGTATTCACATATACTTTCTTTTACAGTGGATTTCATTTATAATAATAATCCCTATTTAGGAATCCTTCAGAAATTCCAAAGCTATTTAACTCATAAATGATTATTTTATCCATACAATGAATATCAAATATTTTAAAATGGATCAAACCTTTTACGACGCATAATCCAAAAACATTTTAAATCTTTTACAACACCATTAGCAAAAATTCTTTGCAGCTGGCAGTGTCATGCAAAATAATTCTCATTCCTGCTCATTAAAAACAATCCTTTAAAGTTTAAGGATAATTCTTTTCTTTTAAACAGACCAAAATTCATTTCAAATCAATAACATATTCTTTCCCTTTCTATAAAATATTAAATATTACCAAAAAAAATTAAAATTATTCTTGAGAATTCAATGAAGTCTTAAATTTTGCATTTATTTTTTCTGGTCAGAGATCCCGCTTCATTAAAATAAAGATTTGAAATTTTCATTATTAATAATACTTGCTTGAGGCTTATTTTTTTAAAATAAAAAGCAAATAAACTTTAATAACCGGGTCAATAAATTCAACAGGTAATTATCTCAAATTTTGAAAGAGTGTATTTAAAACGAAATTTTGGAACTGAGCATTCTGTTATTCTGAGTTCAAAGTTTCTTTTCAACTAAATAAATTAACTGCGTGCGTAAAGGAAAATAATTCTATTCAATTCTAAATCTTTCGTAATTTTTAAAACTGAACAAAGCAACATTTCATAGGAAGGGTTTTGAATTCCATTTTTATTTTCGACAAATATTCTTTTAAGAATATGCAATTGATATTTTTACAGAAATAAAAGATGAGTTGTTTTCATTTTACAAGTGTGTTGATGAAATTAAATTATAAGCTTCTTAGAATTTTCCTTTTATCCTGAATTATAAGAATTCCTTTGTAGATCATCTATACACTCTCTATTTAAAGAAAACTATATATATTCTTAAAATGAAAATTTATAGAAATGAGTTTATGAAGTAAGCATAATTTGTATTGTTACAATGCGATGGATATTCAATTTGTTTAATATATCATATATTTTTGACATATCATTTTGCTTGATATCTATATTTTAAAGACATTAAGGTAAAAAATGCAGAGAGCTTTAATAAATCTCACAAATGCAAATGAAAATTTAACTTTTAAATTTAATCATTATAGTTATTTAAAGTTAAAAATTACAAATTTAAAATATCTTAGAAATTTTTGTGATATTGCAAATGAAATAAAATGCATTATAGCTTCTCCATATACACTTTGGAATTTGAATCTCAGGAAGGTTCTTTAATTTTTCATGTGTCTTGAAAATTTTTATTTAGTAACTAAATAGACCATTTAATAATATAGATGTATTTCTTTATCTACTAAAATTATTAGATGGATAGAGACTAAATTCGAGTTGGAAATAAATGCATGAACAAAGCTTCAAAAGCTTTGCAAGATTTACTGAGTATTATATCCAAAATTTAAAAAAAATTATCTATGTAATCGAAAATAAAATTGGGAGTTAATTTTTCCTAAATGCAGCTTAGGTAACGATAGCAATGAAGTCTGAATGTGAAATTGCTTGTTTGAGATGGTTGTGATAGCGTTTTAGTTATTTTACACTTGCATATCTCTAGGTAACAAGATAGCTAAATTAAGGCCAGCTATCTTAAGTAACAATTTTAACATTTTACAGTCGAGTCAAAAGACGTTCCAGAGTGAAACAATGCGAAAAATGTTTTTGAGAGTGGTTATCTTTTGTTCTTTTCGACCTAAAGCTATGACATTTTGTACGTTTGAATATGCGGCCGGGATAATGCAAATATGATAAAAACATTAAAATTGGACTTAACATAGTTTACCTCTCAGGTACAGATATAAACTGTAAAAATAAATTTAAATTAAAAGCATATTTAAAATAACAATAAAACATGGTATAACGAAAACGTACTTTCAACAAATGACATTCAGGGTACTTGTGGCAACTTGAGCCACAGTAATCCCTAAAAAGGGAAAAAGGGAAATTATTAGCATGCACCTTCCCTATCCGTTGGGGAATTCAATCAGTCTGGAAAAAAACCATGATCGACTGAGGTCAAACAATGGAATCGGTAAACTTGCTGATTTAAAAGTCATTATTTTAAATGTTCAGCTGTGTTAATTACATGTTCGTGAATGTGTTTATGTCGTGTTTAGTGTTAGTCAAAATAATAATTGGAAAACGCAAAAAGTACTAATAATTTGAACTCTAGAAAGAACACGCATTAAGGAAACTTCGGCTTAATGCCACAGTATTATTGCACTGCTGATCAATTACTGTAACACGATGAAAATCTATACGCGATAAGCCATTTTGTTGTCTTATCTATATTCTATATAGTATCAACATAAATATTAACATAAGCTTAAGGTGATAAATACAGAATTTATGTAGTTCATATATAAAACATATCTGTATCACTAACAGAATACTGTATATTTAAATTAATTTTCAATTTAAGCAATGAGGATTAATCTCGCTCGACTTCATAATATACTTCCACAGGGTGAAGCGTTTTGCGCTTCGCTTCGTCGCCTAGTGAAGAGAATTGAGTACATTCTCTTTTACAGATCGAAATTTGATACGTCTGCAGTTATGGTGTTGACATCACATACTAGATTACATCCATCCATCAATCAGTGGTTATGAGATACCGCATTCACATCAACACGCATATACCGACAGACATCCATTCAACCTGCAAACAAATTTGATATATATTTATTTATAGTTTTTATAATAAAACGATTAACTTCATTCATATAAATCGCTGCATTTCTGAGCTATAACTTTTGCCTACATCCGGATAAACAGACTAGACGGCATTCCAAAAATGTATATTTAAATGTAATTTTTATAGTGGTTATAAACAGACAGAGATCTGAAACTTAACGATTCATCAAAATCCCAAGGTCAAATTCTTTGACGAATATAATGCGTTCTCTTTATACATTTGTAGGCGGAAAATAAAAAAAAAAAATGTCTGATATATTGGACGCATTCAATCTATGTTGTTTCATTTATGAAACATCTCATTTCCGCCCTTTTCCGATTTTTTGCCACATATTAAGTTTCTTCTGAATAGACAAAAAAGACGTGAATTTCTTGTATTTTTGTATTATGCGAAATAAAACCGTGAGAGACCCAAATATAAACTCGCAGTTTCTACCACGCTTCCTCCCCTGAATCCTTCCATCCGCAAACGAAGTTTCGGAAGTTTATTTCGAATCTTTTATTTTTCAAAAGTAAGTCCATCGTGAACACCGTCTCTATAAACGACGTCGTAATAACGTCCTGTCAGCTGCAGATGCTCTGGGAGAAGCTCACTTGACAGCGGCATTGTCTAAGTGTTACTTTACGAATCTTAAAAGCAGCTGGGTGTGACTGCGAAATCGCTCTGGCAGAAACTAGAAGAGGTATTTATTCGCAGTTGAGAGGTATTTAGTCGCAACTGGAGGGAAAACTATAAATATTAGCTGCAAGGTGCAATGCTAATTTAAAATTCCTTGGAATTGAAAGTAATCGTTTTATTCTATTAAAAATATTAGAAAAGAATTAGCACGAGATATTCTACGATATCTCCTCGATATTGAAATACTTATTTACTACTATGCTACATACTGTATTTGCACGAGATATTTTACGATACCTCCAGGATGTTGAAACACTTATTTACTATTATGCTACATAACTTATTAGCACGAGATATTCTACGATACCTCCACGATGTTGAAACACTTATTTACTATTATGTTACATACTGTATTAGCACGATATATTCTACGATATCTCCACAATGTTGCTACGATATTCTGAATGCCTCAGAACAACGTAAAGATATCGTATTAATATTGAAAGGCATCCTATGCTAAAAGGGAAACTACCAGCAGCGCAATTCTAATGGTCTAGAATTCGTTTTAGTAGAAACTCGAGTTATTTATCCGGCTATAAAACCTTGAAAAGAAATTTAAGAGAGATTTGACCTTCTGGTTCGAAACATGTAGCTTTATTGGTCTATTTTTATATTATTTTCTAAAACTTACTCACAATTATAACAATGATAACACGTACACGAAAAACAGAAGCATTTAATATAGACGCACCGTGCGTGCAGTAACGAAACTAATGAAAATTATTGTAAAATATACATAAAACATTTTAAAAAATTTATTTAAATTTAAGAAAATAATTATAAGAAAATAAAATCAATATCACTGAAAAGCTTTTTTTATATTTTAAAATGGCGTAAATTTAACTGCTGGGCAATTTTTGAGGATATGCATTAAAATTTTGATTAATCCTTAATTAAAAATCTAATAATAATTTTAAAAAACCTTTTCTTATTGCTACACAAGAAATTAGTATATGCCAAAATTGATAACTCTAACTAGATTTTTAGGGTAACTAGAAGACTTCTTAAAATGATTTTGCATATGAACTATACATATACAATGTATTATAATCTTGACAGAAAATGACTTCGAAATTTTGATGATTCTCCATGTTTTAAACCTTCAAATCTACGGTCCGGCATACCGGACATCAAATTTTAACTGCTTCTATTAATGCAATAATTGAAGAAATTACATTTTTATTTAATTCTCGACTTTTTTATCATTATAATCTTTGCGATAATTTTTATTCCTGGGATGGGATCATTTCGTTTATTAGTTAGTTTAGTTTTCCAAAATAACTCCAGAAAATATTCTCAAAGGGGAGTTCTATGTTGAATTTTGTCTTTCGAGTAATTTCTCGCATTTAATTCTTGTTTCGCAATTTAAAATGCTAGTGCAATATTTTATTATCATTTGGCAACCATTTTGCTATGAAATTTGTGTGATTGTGCATTTTTCTTCGGTTGAAATATCCGGTATTGTCTGGATGTCGAACATAAAATAACATTTATAATTTTTCACCTACAAGCTTGAAATTTCATTTATGGGATACCCTTTGCAGTACACAGTACACTAAAAGACAAAAATGTCACTTCATTACTTTTTAATTTCGACATGAGTTCCAAAAACAGGTTTTTGGAATTGTGTCTGATCGTCTGTCCGTGTATATGTGAATATGATTTTCGAAAAAGGAACAGGATAGATGGATGAAATTTATATGAAGTCATGAAAGGAAATATTTAGATCTCAAAAAAATTTTGGACCCAGTTCGACAAGATGGGGGAATGGTCTATCAGTTTGTCTGTGATTAAACGCGAACACAATAACTTAAAACTACAGCAATCTAGAATAATCTAAAGATTTGCTATGTGATCTATACGCCAAAATTATGCATGTGTGTGGAATTCTGATACGAATCTTTCAACGAGAAGGTGTACTAATTGTAACTCCAAACTCGATTATATGAACGAAGCGAAACATAAAATGTGACATATTGTGGAAATATGCGAGAAGGTAGAACAGTCCTTATTATTAATTTATAGAAGTCAGTCACAGTGATAAACTTTTTTAACTTTATTTTAGTGACTGACACAATACTTAACACAATTTTCTTAGAATTTTGCTGGAATATCAGCTCAAATATTTATTTAAATGGAATATACATTAAACTTCAAATTTGTGTACTAATTATCTTAAGTTAATTCCCATTCACTAAAAATTTTCTCAAAAGCTATTGAAGCTATTGAAGACAGATTAGGTAAAAGATCAATAAATTATATATTATCTTCAAAAATTTACATAGGAGAGTTCCAGTGTCACTCATAATAATAGACCAATTAACGTCACGTGGCCTATGTTTTTATATGAAATTCCTTGAAAATACAGATTGCTTATAAGATTGCCGAGGCACGTTACGAAGTAAATGAAAGAATTCCATTCTATTGGAAATTTTCAAAAATACCATAAACATAAATTCGTATTCCCTCTCCCGTAAAATCGAGTAAAATTTTTCCTCTATTTTTTAGGCGACGTGACTTGAGTGCAAATAATAAACTGATAAAATTCCGAGTAATGACATTTTGTTTATGCTGAATTCTATAAAACTATCAGATCGATAAATCTTAGCAAATCTTCCAAATGGAGCATCGTTTTTGACCTCAAATGGGGGACAACAAAAAAGATCCAAAAACATCTACACTGATTAAAATAATTATAAATTATTTGTTACGATTGCTCCGTTTTACCAATTTTCTCTTCTCTTTTTTCTTTTGCTCCGCTATGAGTAAATCTTAACCTACTGGTATCTCTGCCAGTATGCAGAGAAATAACAACAATTTTGAACTAAAAACATATAAGTGTCCATAAAAATTCTACGACATGAATATTATTTATACAGCGAAGTTAAAAAATAGCGAAAATATACTACAGAGTATAAGCTTTATCAACGCTGGGATGTTAAAGATGCTTGTATACAATTATCGATGAGACCCAAAGGACCTACCTTCACAAGGAGACCGAAGAATTAATAGCTCGAGCCATTAATTTTTATCTTTTTCCTTCCGTCGTAAGCTACCAGTTCTGTAGGTGATTAATTCTCGGTAAGCCAGCTCATTATCCCGACCTTTTTCATGAGTTCAGGATCTGCTTTAGTCTTTCATTACTAGGAATCCGGAAAGCTTTGTTCATTTATTATCATGTTTTTGGTGCTTTCACGGATATAGTGATATTTACCACTACCTGCGGTAGTTCATTATGGATGATTTATGATTAGATAGAATTACAGTAATTAAAATTATAAATTTTTAATAATGCCTTTTTAAAATTCAAAATGTATTTGAATGTGGATATGTTTTGCTGACATTTATTCGATAAAATTCGTGGGAATTTGGAGTACACATTAGTAGGGATTTTCTATTATTTCCTTTCAACATATGAATGCATAATCAAATATTTATTAAAACTAAGAAGGCATGTCGAACCTGCTATAGTAAGGTTATTAACTTCATCTTAACATAAATACAAAGCAAATTTATTCGAATTGCGTAAATAAACAATTCTAGACTTGACAGAAATTTGGTCGAGATACAAAACCAGACAGGAAGAATTAATTCTAATGTCAGGAATGGAGTCTCAATATGACCTTCGTTCTGTCCACCGAAACCTTTGAAATGTTTTAACGAAGAACTCTGAAAGTATCAATGTGAAAATCCAAAACGTATACTACTTTAGAAAAAAAATGGTCAAAAACTCAGGAATTTTTTTTCTTCTTACTTCATAGTGATGACTTCACGAAACCTGACATCAAATGTCGGGAGAGGGGGAAAATAATGCAGAAGCAAAGAAATCTAATCCTGCAGCATATGGAATAAAATTGTTAGAACGTGCAAGATTCTGTCCTTTCTTTCCGTTCTGAAAAACAGTTTCCTTCCTAAGAAACTTACAGAATAAAAGAAAAGAAAAGCCGACTCTATGTGCCCAAATCTGTGCCAATGGCAAATACACTGGCCATCCTATTTGCTGAAATCAGTAGCTGTCATCAAAGAAAACATTCTGTTATGGAATCAGTTGACGGAGGAAAAAACTCCAACGTGACGGTGGCCACTAGCTAAATCGAACAATTTTAAATTTCTTTTATCCGATAGGCACATACATACGGGCAAACTGGCCTACTTAAAATTTATATTCTTCTCCATGGGCATTTTGCAACCTTAGATATTTCAGTTTACGGGAAATGTAGAATATTTATGTTGCAAGCAATTTTCTTCGTTATTGTCTCTCGTTTGGAAGAAAAATCCCTGGGGGATGTTTGTGCTTTGTTTGAATCAAAAGAAGACTATCTTTTTTTCCTAAGTTAACATTTGTTCTAGTTTCGTAAGCAGATGGTACAAAAATTTTTACCTTCAGTGAATTTACAAAATATATTTTTCAAAGTATGTATATTTTCTCCCTCATGATAGTTTCGTATAGTTTGATGGTTATTATCCTTTTTTATTTAAATTTTTTTAAAAATAAAAACTGCTTATAACCTTAGGACTTTTATCTCAATTTTTAGAATGTAGGTTTAAGAGAATATTATAAGTATGGTTTCTCATGCGAATACAAAACCAAAAATTAAAACTGTCAGTTATTTTAATTCAAAATTGTTGTCTTCCACTTGTAGGTCCGTTTCCATTTTGGATTAACGGAATCAACGGCAAGTTCAGTGAGACAGCATTTAAAAATATACTAATAGAAATAAAGTAAAATACTGTAAGCGTCAAGCAGCCAAATCATGAGTTTTTTTCAAGATAGTGCAACACAATGATATCTGAATGCACAAGAGATGGTTGCGATACCGGATGTGAACGGATGCAGTGACTTTTAAAAAACTTGAATAGTAGACGATTTATTTTAAAACGACGGAATTACATTATTATTGTATATATAATCTAAATTCTTGCTATTAAAAGTATATTGAAGGTTAAAGTCTTCTATATTGTGAAGCCAAATACTAGAGTGAAGTAGCATTAATTTAAACGGATGAACTGACAAACATCTCCAATTATTGCACTATTAAGAAAGTGAAAGTATATACAGTAGAGAACAGTTTATACATTTCTCGCTTAAACGTCGTTTCGCCACAGTCCCGATTCATTCGTAAGCATTGCAACGATAAAGTACTTCGTTCATACGTCGCAAAACGTCGGTTATACGTCGTTTTCCCCTTTTCTAAAATTCATAAATTATCTGCTTCAATAACTATTTCTTCTTTCCTTTTGCTTTAATATTTTTTGAAATTAATTTTTTTTTAATTAAACGCCTACCTGTATGCACGCAAATCGTATAAAACAATTTTCAATACTATGTAGTAATAAACAAGTAAGGGAAAGGAGGGTAAGAGTGCGCAGGGATTTTTTTTCCCTGTTGGCAACAGTGCAAGCAGAAGCAAGTGTGTTCATATCAACATGTGTGTTTTCAGCTATCTCAAGAGACCGCCATAATTATTTTCATCCTTGCTGTCTTTCATTTATCAGGTAATATATGATTTCGTGATGTCAGCATGTAATTTTTCTGTGAAGAAATCTTAATCTTTTTGTAAATAAAGGACTAATGATTTCTTTCAAAGTAAATATCATTATGAGGTTTGTTCCCTTCCGAACAACGTGGCGACGTTAGAATTTAACTTTAGTGAATTTTACGGCCATCTATGGGCGATTTAGAGAAGCAATACATCGGCGGTTAAGAGTACGCACAGACCAGATATGCGTACTTTTATCCGTTCTGTAATTTGAAGCAACCATTCCAACAAAACTTTGCATTTTATTTTATCATTATTATTATTATTAATAAAAAAATGAGATTGGGATAATAATCTGAAGAGCTGTTGTCTGGAGAAAAAGTTTCCAGTCCATAGAAATCCAAATAATGAGGGAGCAATGTGACTAGGCTGAGAACAAACATATGATGACGATTGGATCCGGTTGGATTATGTAAGGAGCGTTGGCATGAGGAATGTTCCAGTTACGAAGGCAGTGGAGCAGTTGTATGCGACTACTGCTAAATTTTCAGGGTGCGTACTCTTGGCCTCACGTCCTGCGTACTCTTACCCGCCACGTCGGGTAAGATTACGCATTTGGCATTTTTTTCCTTGCGTTTCGTAATACATATATTTTTTAAAACTAAAATTTTAATTTTTTGTACCCTTCTTCCTAAGTTAATAAACTATGATTCAGTATATTTTCGAGGCTCTGACTTTTCAATTCTCATTTTTATAATGAAAAATCCACTAGGTGCGTACTCTGACCCTCCTTTCCCTTAAGACTTCTTTAAAAAAAATTAAAATTAATACTTTTATTTTGCTTTAGTAGCGTTAAATTCGTAATAATCAAGGTTGTTAATTAAAATTTCGATTATACGTCCTTTCATTTATAGATCGTTTTAAGCCAGTCCCTTGAAAGACGTATTACAGGTGTTTTATGTATTGAGCGTATTATTTCGGTGTAACTTCTTGCTAGTTTTACGAGAATAAACTTGCTGAATGACATATGCACGTAGTCAATTAAATTCTATAAAAAACAGCTCGATAATCCGAATGGTTACGAACTCTGATTTGTCTGGAGAATCGACTCGGTCGGCATATAACATTAAAATCTAGAGTCAGAATAATATGCATGTTGTTGCATCGACCTAAAAGGACACTCTCTCAAATTTCGACATATCGTTAAACATTCTGCACATGATGTTACTTTCTTTCTCATTCCGGCACTATACTAGAAAGTCAAGCAAAGATTAATGGATCGAAAAAGAATGAAAAAAACAATCCACCTAGGGATGGCGGGAGTTCAACATTTTAACCATGAAACCAAAATTTCAAAAATCAGCCACAAAAAATTCAACCAGTGGAGAATTGATTGCTGCACTGTTTCTGCTGACAAAAGTAAACAAGCAACAATAACAATAAGAAAAAAAATCCAAATTCATCTTTCTTTCCTATCAATACCTTTTTACGATTTTATTTCATATAGACCATTTTTGAGAGTTGCTATCACTTTTTGCTTAGGACAAAATAAGATTTTGTACATGTATTATAGTTTTCGTCTTTTCGGATGTACATTGACACCGTCCAATCAAAATAACGTTATCGATCTCTGAGAAAATCGTGTTATTTCGGTTGAAAATCAATATCTCGAAGTCGTAAGACTTGAAAAGGAATTATCTTTTTAAATCATTTCTACGCAGTGTCATCAAATTTTATTGCAAAACAATGAACAGGAGAGCAAAGGACAAAAATCCTGCCCTTCCTGATGGATTACGTTTTCGTCCATATGCAAAGCGCCATCTATTCGTTTAATACCTTGGAAGACATCGCACTGGAATTTTTCTCGAGTAATCCTAGAATTCGTGCTTAAGGCAATGGTATATTGAACTGGAAATACATTTTGTTAGTCCGTTTTCAAGTTTTGCCTGTTAAGTTGCATTTAGTTTCCTGGTATTTGAGATGTTTAAATTTCGTAACTGCATTGAATCAGTCTTGTAAGATTAATTTACATCATAATTTTAAATTAAAGCTTCGACGAAAAATGTTAGTTCATGCTTATGACGACAATCTATAAAACTACCTTGGTTGTCAATTTTCTTTCTTGGTTATTTTATTATGAATATACATTATTTAAGGCCTCTATAGAATACTTCAAGCACGGTGTTAATTAAAAATGCGTTTAGTACATTTCAACTACACTTTTAATTTGTTTAACATATTTTAAGCCGCATGTACTTATACCTGAAAAGAAGCACTTTCACTCGAATGGGAGAAAATGTGTTAAAATAATGTGTTTTACCGATTTAATATTTGTATTATCTACAACATGTTCTCATTGTATAATATTTCTGAATTTTTATAAATGACTAGTCGCCTTTGGCAATCAGCTTGTTCTCCGGGAATATGATTTCAATTGAATCTTGCATCATTTTATATTCATGGTTCTCTAAGGAACGTAATTTCAATCTTCATATTGTGATAAATATCTAACCCATGTTCTATTAGTGACCTTGGACCTCTTCTGTTCATTGTCTACATAAATATTCCTAATGGAATCAAATAATTGACCATATCATATAACCTCTAATTCCATGTTGTCGGCACTATCTTCACTTTCTTATTCCTCTTGTAAAATATGCATTTGATTTCAGCTTTAAAATGACGCAGCACATTTTATGGCCAGCGGCATATTAGCTGGATTAAAACATGCTGAGAAAAGAATGAAAACATAGCAACCATAACCATTCAGCTTAATGGATATATTTATTAATGTAGGCAAAGCAGTATAACGGAGAGCTTGGTTTACAGATTTCACACAAATATTCATGAAATAAAATATGAAAGCAAAATCTATTAGGATCCTATCTCAGATTACACCAATGAAAGACAAATATTCAATGAAATATTTGTTTAAACAACAGAAACGGTTTGAGTTGCGTTGAAACACTGAAACGTATTGTTGTAAATTATGCCAAAAAATATTTTAAAAAATTTATCAAAATTCGAGAAAACATTGCACGACAACTTAATTGATATCATTGAAAAGGTAGTCATTTGTACTTTCAGATGGTGCAAAAATGATTTTTGTGCTGTAATACTTATGTAAGTTATTAAAGAAAAACGCCAAAATTTCGCTTACTTTTAATTAATTAAAATGTCCAAAAGTCTCCGAGGTGCACATATACTGACCCTCAGAAGAATGTTCGGACAAATCTCGTAGCTCTAAGTCTAACGGTCTGCCCTGTAGAGGACCAACACACAGATGCACACACACATTCTACTTTATTATTAGTAGAGATTATAAGTGTGTTTTTCTAGTTGTCTTAAATGTATTTTATTTGTTTTAGATGGCAATATCTTCGATTGCATTTTAATTTTAAGCCTCTTTCCATGCGTATAAACGCATTTCTTTATTAGAACTCGAAATGAACTTTTTAGACGGTTTAGATTTCTGAGATAAATGCTCTGATATGAAACTTCATTTAGGGATATTTGTGGTCGAATTACGGAATTTTGAATCGTGACCAGAGGACGAGAACGGCACTACAGCCGGATCCCCTATATTTAAAATGCAGGTCTACACTCTATTTACTGATATCTGATTCATTTAAGTTTTAACGTCGTAATAAGGTTTAGGACTTAACTTTGGCTAAGCAAGATCATGAAATCGCAGTACTTCACATTTTTCATACTAGCCTAGTCGAATGGGTTAACATGTTTTTTTCATCAGGGTCCAGAAAGAAACTTTTATCGTGGTATCTATCAGCCAAATTATCACGTTGAAGTGATGTGGGAATGCATTTGATCATAATATTGTCTATGCACTGTTATCTGCTCTATCCTCTCGCTCTCCTCTTAAGTGGACATATTACCCAAAAAATGGCCAAAATGTAAATTTTGTTTTTATTGGCTTATTTCATTTCACTTATCTTTCTACATATTTTATCAAAATTTCAAATTTGTACCTTTAATATTTCAAAAGTTATTTTGATTTTCATTCGCAGTTAAAAATTTAAAACATGTGCAAATGATATTTTTGGATGGCTTTTTCTCCATGTTGGAGCTTTATTTAATTTCTTGTTCTTAAAATGCGAAGGAATTTTTCCTTTTTAAGATATAACTTTTAAATATTTGCAGCTGTTTATCATCATGCATATTCTAAAGTTGTGCATTCAATAGGCATTTAGTTTCTTAGTTTTTTTTATATATACAAGACATAAATTGAGGTACTGCTAAATTTCATCATTTTTCATCACTTAATACAGTAAAAGTTCTATATTTAAGCGAATATTAAAAACACCTTAAAATCAACGCACGATTTTGTGCAATATATTTCAGTGAATTTACAAATAATATTTGAAGCTAAAATGCTTATATTTGAAAAAGTAGCAGGGAATTTAAAAAACTGAATTTTTCTTTAAAAAATTTAACTTTTAACTAAACAGGCAGATCAATAGGAATTTTTTACCTTCAAGATGACTTTATATGATTATTTAGCTTCATCAATACTTGAAAATGATGAGAAGGTGATGCGCCTCTTTAACCAATATGATTCAAAAATTGGTAGAACAGTGTGAGCATTAGCGAAAACTTTCTGGATGTTTCCCTAGTTTTCTTCTAAGCTAAACACAAACATGGCTCAATTTCCCCTGAAAGACCCCCAGGAACACAAATTATACTATGTATTGAAGTTAAGGCAGAATTCTACTACAGGTAAAATTTAAGTGTTCCAAACTTGATTTCAACAAAGGAAGATGCCATTTTTTAAAATTTAACATGAATTCTTGGCTCATGGATTTGAATAGATATGGTATACCAAGTGGAATTGTAACTACTGCATGTTCTGAACTTTTTCCATAGTACAATTATATGACATCCAAATTTAATTTACAAACAATAAAATACTCTTCCATTAATCTCTTCAACATATTCTATTACATTTCGAATAAGAACTATGAAATAAAGACATTAAGAATCAGAGGATTTAAAGAACTATGTTCCATTAAAATTCAGCTTAAGAAACATTTAATTCAAGTTTCTTTTGCTAAACTACCATTTCTTAGATTCGTTTTGTACAGCTTGAAAAACGATGAATGTAGTGGAAAACAGCCATACGTATCTAAAGAACACTTAAGACTCAATGAGTCTTGCTAATTTTTACGAGCAGCTCTGTAATTACATGCTTAGCGAACGATAACTCTCAGTTTAACAATAGGAACGGGTCTTTAACAAAGCTAAGAAAGAATAGGGATTTCTCTTACATGTAGTTCGTATTTCGTGCATTAAGTGTTGATCATAACTTTTGTTTCGTAAGAATTACAAATAATGCAATAAATGGAATTTCTCTGTCATCCGCTATGAATTAAAATGTTAATTTCTTCTGGCGGATTAATGGAAAGAATTTTTATCGCATTCGAACATATGATTCCTCTTTGGAAACAAAATTGATGACTTTTTGGGGTCAAGTAATATTCGTTAATTCCTAAAATTTTACTTTAATAATTTATTAAAAACTCCGCATTTACAGACGGCTTTCATCGATTCAACTTTCATTAATTTGATCCTTTTAAATTTATTGGCTTAATTCACATGCTATTCACAATACCCTCCGTACTGATTTTGGAATTCTTTGCGTTTCGTGCAATACGAAAGTAAAGTGACGATCAAGCACAGGTTAAGACAACTTGCAGAAACTTATTCAATATGTGTAAGTTATGCTGCATGACGTCCCTATGGTATGAAGGGAATTCGTCGATGAAGTACGGTTTCTATATAAGAAACACTGAAATTCTATATCTACATCACTGGTTCTGAAGTATTTTGCTTTAGAAAGCTTAGGACACACTTGATATAGTTTTATTGCCCAGTAATCTCTACTACTAATAAATGAGAATGTGTGCGTGTGGATGTTGACGCTCTACAGGACAGACCGCTGGACCTAGAGCTACGAAATTTGGGACAAACATTCTTTGGATGGTGGCAATGTTCGCCTCAGAATATTTTTTAGAAATATTATTGAAAATTTTAATTCATTAAAAATGAATTAAAATTTTGTCGGTTTGCTTAATAACTGCCGAAATTCGTACAGCACACAAATGATACTTTTCATTGCTACAGTGAAATGCAAACCGTTTTATATATCCTAATGGATTTTACTTTCTTTTTATTATTCCATCAAGTTTTCTGTAAAATCTGTAAACAAAGTCCTCTCAGAGAGTAACTTTATCAGGAAATATAGCCAGTAATCTAAATGATTATGATATCTATGTTTTTATAATTTTTATAAGCATGCCTAAATCCAGCTAACACACTTCTGGGCACAAAATGTGCTGCGCCCTTTTGATGTATAGATTAAATGCATATTTTACCCACGGAATAAGAAAGAGAATTTGACGCCGACAATTTGCAATTATATGTTAGATATCACTGAGAGTAAAGGAACAGGTGCAAGGCTACTAAAAGAACACGAGTTTAATGTCTATCACAATTTCAAGTTTAAAATTACTTTATTAAGGAAACCATGAATATTAAAATAAGCATTCAATTAAAATTATATTCCCCTCGATGGTGGACGTAGGCGGCTAGTATTCTATAAAACACACGACTTGGAAACTATTAAATTTTTATATCTGACTAGATAGTGGGTTAAATTATGTTCACATATACTTTTCCATTCAAACTCTCTTATAAAAAAGGAGCACAATTAAATTCAAATAGGAAAGTGTTGAAGATCTTTTGATGATGTTCAATATATGCTTTGATTGAAGAGGTGAATTTATGCTAGATTATTTCGATAGTGTAAGTTAATTAGAAATTTAATTTTTTAATGGATTTGAATGAAAGGGTATTCCCTAGGATTTCAAAAATTCTGAGACTGATGTGGCTAATATCTGTAATCAATATCATAACAAATGTATGCAACCATCGGTCATCAAGATGGTGCGTAATAACCCGTAATTATTTCACTAATCTGTTTTTTCTTCATAAGTTTAACCACAAAAGAACTTACATTTTCTTTGAATAATAAAATACCTTATAACAATTATTCGAGCTCCAACAAAATTAATTTCCATTCTTTAAGAATATATTTGAATATACAAAACACTATTAATCAAAAAAAGATTTTGCTGAATAATTTTTCTACATATATCGTCTTTTCCTACGGTTATTTGAAAATAAACGGAAGAATGCTATTCAACTCTCTGTAAAAATTACTTTTAGTTCTAATATTTATGCTTTTATTCGGAATGAATTATTGCTTTGATATTCATGTATGAAATGCAAATACTGTTTTTACTATTCGAAACAAATTCAAATTGTTTTCATCGACAACACAAAAATACTCCACAGAGGTGTTTATCGATCATTAAAGAAGAAGAAAAGCAAAGCTATGAAAGAGGATGAGTTCTTCGGAAAGACTGAAGCAATGAATAATATTTTTATAAAAACAATGATTGAGTTTTTCGTAGAGGGAAATATTTTTAAATTTCACTACTAATCCAGAAGCTGTATCGGTACTCAGAAGTAAAGAATCATGCTTCACATCAATGTATATAATTTTGTTTTCTGTCTGTCTAGAGAAAGCAATAATTTTTCTAAATATTAATTTTGTTATTTGATGGAATATTTCGTGCTTTGAAGATAAATGAACATGTTTTTAATATTTTAAAGAGAATCAGAATAAGTAGTCTACAATAAAAAACTTCAAGTTTTTTAAAAATATTTTGCAGGAATAATAATTATTATTATCTATATATAAAGAATGCTAAGGTACGTGGCACAAAAAAGAGGTTAATTTCTCTTTTATTCATGGCAACGATCGTTTTTTTTTACAAAATAAAACCGGTAGCTTCCTCCATGTTAGGGATAACTTCATAGCCACAGCCTGTTACTATGTTCTTTCTGGTGTAAAACAATTTTTTCTCGAAAAGAAATTAGTTTTAAGACGAAGAGATCATAATATTTCTTACAATACAATGAAACTTTGGATGAAATGATTCAAAAGAGATCCGTTAGAAATAAAGCAGATGGGCTTAGCGATCCAGAGAACTTTCAGATCAACATCAAAAGAGCGAACAGAAAATCGTGTTAATTCACAAACTGAGATCACCATCATTTCTTTTCCGAACATTGTGTTTTCTGTACTTTTCCGTTATACGCACTGCGATACAAATGACAGTCGGAAGGGCAAAAGACCTCATTTAACCCCAACCCATAAGTCCCGATAGCATAGTCATCAACACTTCAAGCTAATAACCCAGCCGTTTCAATTCTTGAATAACAAAATTTTCCCTCAATGTTTTTACTCACTGTCATTAACTTTTCTTTCCTCTCATAATTCTTTCCTTATTTTAGTATCAACTTAATAGCTTAATTGATTTCTTTAATCCTTGAAAATTAAAAACTTCCAAAAAATATTTAAATATTATTCTCTACAGGACTATTCATTAACAAATTATCTTCATTTGGTACGTGCATTAAAAAACATATAATTTCCATTTTCATCAAGCCATATCAGTCAGATGTATTGGTGATGAGGACTGAAGCTCCAATGAACCGTAAACCCTCCATCAATTATGGGGCCAGAATGCGCCAATTTGGCTGAAAATGGGTGTTCGTACAACGGAGCGTAGATTCTCTGCGCGGGATCAGCTAGTTTTCTATTATATAAACGCCGTCAGGAGGCCTCTAACGCTCCAGAAATGTGGGCATGGTACGTGCCGAAAGTGGCTCGCCCAGAAGGGAACATGGAGAGGTGTTTCTTTTCTTAGAATTCGGAGCAGGGGAACAGGGGTTTATTAGAATTCGAAGCGGTTTTCGAGAGGGGAAGTGAATTTCCTTTACATTTGAAAGATAAAGCGTCCAAGTATTGTTGGTAAACAATATGGATAGAGAAGATTCAAATGCAAGGAAACGAAGTTAAGCAAGAGAGTGATTTTCACGATGGAGGGAGAGACAAAGACACTTCTCGGAGATCTTTACTTTTGTTTTTGTTAAAAAGGTTCTTTCTTTTTCGTACTTAATTTTGGAATTGAATATTTATATACTTTGCAAAACGAAAGTTGGTGTCAATTGGTTCATTATTTCTGTCTTTCATGCTTTTTTATTTCTTAAGCACTGACAATCAGATCTGAGATATTGTTGGCAAGCTACAAATCCGTCTTAGACGGGCACAAATCTTCTAGTTATTAATACAGTAAAACCCGGGTTATCCGAAATGCCTCTGAAATCGCAAATCCAAAAAGCACTTACTGTACTGCACGGAAATAATAGCGAATGCGAGAGCGAGAGTGGCTATGGCTAGCTGGAATGTGAACACTCGACCTAAAAATAAAAATTTAACCTTCATGAAGAACTTAAGTGTAGCCTACAAAGACAGTTTTGAATTCATTTTACTCTCCAAACAATTCAGAATTACGTACTGTAATTAGATACAAATTAGTAACAGAGGTTCATGGCTTAACCCAAAATATCGTTATCCGAAACGGCTCCCCCGTTTTAGTTCGGTTAAATGGAGTTGTACTACTTAGGCCAGAGGTTCCCAACCTGTGGTACGCGTACCCATGGCGGTGCGCAAAGAACCAGTAGTTGTGAAAAGTTGCCTATGCTCAAGATCAGAAAAAAGAAAGCAAAAGGAAACCTGGTAAATGATTGGTATTTGGTCCTCACCAGCCCCGGATGTCTGCGCAAAAGCTGTAGCATCACTATGTGCCATTGTATGATCTTTGTTTCTGTTCCTCTAATTATGTTTATACGGAACAATCCGGGATCCTCTCAAAACTTCTTAAAAGCGCGATTAAATGCAGGCATCATTAATCGCTTGATTGGGATGCATAGTGAAGAACGAATGCTCATATAAATTAAGCTTTCTTTTTTATGACTGCTCAATTTGAAGTGCTTTTTTGGTGTCGAACTAATACTATTGTAGATAAATAAAATGGAATAAATAGTGGAATAAAATGTAAAATCAAAAATAAGTCTAGCAAATGTTACTAATTCGAGTCATTGACTCTTAAGTTTACCTAAGCCTTTAACAGTTACTGATAGATAGAAACTTATTTGCATAGACGGTTGGTTGGAGGGGGGCCATGCCAGTAGGGGGTACGCGAAGTTTAAAAGACTAATTAAGGGGTACGCGAGGGGAGAAACTGTTGGGAACACTTAATGTAGGCTTTCGAAAACCTTTAGTATGCCCTTTTATTTTGTTAAAAGAGAAAAAGCTATATATCTTTAAATAAAAAAAAGAAATTCTAATCTTTAGTCTGAAACTTAATAGCATGTATAATGTTTAAGGCTTATCTTCGTCTGGAATGATTACAGCAGCTCTTGCATTTTGTGCGTAACGAATTTTACATCAAGCAATTTACACTCAGAATGCCAGAAACATTATCATATTAAAAGATATTATTTATTTTATAGTCTACCGTTTTCATAGTACATTTTTGGCGTCGTTTCAAAATCAGGTTTAGGGCTTCCTAAAATTATATCAAAATATTACAAAATGCGAGATACTGCCATTAAAATTTGCTCCATAAAATAAGTTTTCTTATAATGTGATGAATTTCCATAAAACAGGTCTTGAAAATTAAATATTTTTAAAATGTAAATTTATTTATATTTTGAGTTGAAGGTTATACTGTGAATGCCGAAACCACAATTAAATTGATTGCTGAGTGTTTCAACAGCGGGCGAATGGTAAATATTTCTTGAATAAGCCTTTGTTTTAAATTTTGAAAAAATATTAAATTTTTTTAAAAAATGCGAAATAAGCTAACTTATAAAATAAAAATAACTTATTGAATTTTATAGTGTGGTTAAAAATAGTTTATGTGAAATATTACACAGTCCAGTTACATTAATGTGACCACCTGTCAAAAGCCAGAATAACCACCTTTGGCAGAGCGGACCGCTGTGATACGTGCAGGAAGAGAGTCAATTAGGTTTCTGAAGGTGTTCACTGGGATTTTGAGCCATGCCGACTCCAGTGCCGTGCCCAGCTGCGCTAGATTACGCGGTTGAGAATCCATGGCACGAACAACCCCATCGAGGTGGTCCCACAGATTCTCGATTGGGTTTAAATCCGGTGAGTTTGCTGGCCAGGGGAGTACGGTAAACTCATTCTGGTGCTCTTCGAACCACGCACATACACTGCGAGCTGTATGACACCTCGCATTGTCCTGCTGGTACATGCCATCATTCTGAGGAAAAATAATTCGCATGTAGGGTTGTTCCGCATCCGTTGTTGAGGATACACTCTTGTTAGCCCCTTGGTTCATCTGGGCGGTCAGTTGCTCAGCAGTTGCACGTCTATTCGCCCGAACGCATCTCCGTAGCCTTCGTTCGCCTCTGTCATCTATAGCCCGTGGTGCACCACATGTGCCACGCCGCTGATTTTGGATAGTGCCATATTACCATGCACGGTATACTTTTACCACGGCGGCACGCGAACAGTTCACAAAATTAGCCGTTTCCGAAATGCTTCCACCTTTGGCCCGAAAGCCAATAATCATGCCCTTTTGGACGTCGGATAAATCGCTACGTTTCTGCATTATGCCAACGATTGAAATGTTTTCTGATGCCCTAGGACATCCTTTATATACATTCCACTGCACTGTGCTGCCACCTGCCTTTTGTGATTGGTTATTTCACGTTGACGTCGAAAGTAGGTGGTGGTCACATTAATGAGACTGGACTGTGTATATTCTTAACTTGTGAAAGGAAAACGTTAAAATTTCTATTAATTTTTAATAAATTAAAAGTCCATTCAAACTTTCGAAACCTCTTTCAAGCTTGTACCTATTTCCCAAGAAGTAATTACTTGTCTTATTTTGTAGTCTTAGATCCAAATGTTTTGTCCTGTTGAGGTTTCGAGCAGTTTTTGTTCCATGAATCACATAATTTAAGAAAGCACGCAGGCCTAAAAATATAATCATGTTAAAAATCTATCTATCTAGTACATATCTTACAACTCCGATTTCAGTTAACCACTTAACGAAGTTTTTCAGATGTTGTATTTTAACCTTGATATTGCACTCCTAGAAAAACGTGATACTACAAGGCTATTCATAAAATTCTGGAAGCATCACGACATATCAATAATGTTAAAACTTGTGACACTATTGCCGATCATTTTGGGAAGAAATTACCAAACTTCGCTAAGCTGATTACCGAATACAGGTCAATATTACGTTCATCGCTTATCTTGTTCCATTAATATTCGCGCTAATATTGCTAATCCCACGATTAAATGGAGGGAAAAAAGAAAAAAAGAATGATGTGGTCAGCAGTTTTCAATAAAAGCGAAACCATTCGCAATTAGTTAAAAATATTATATTAAAAATTAATATTATGATTTAGATAAGCTCAAAGACATATTTTCCCAAATGCAATACAACTTGGTAACAATATTACATTTAGCATTTGAGCATGTGTAGCCGATCACGTCCGGGTCACCATTGTAGCCGTGTTGTAATGTGTCAAGCCACCAAAGCTATCTTGTAAAAAAAAGTAATTTATTAACTAAAAGCTTAACACTAAACAAAGACTAAGAAATATTAACGAGCAGTCATAAATGCAGTAAATAATAGCATTTCTTAGAAAGGCCTAGAAGATGAAGAAGTTGTGGTATTTACAAATCAGTTGAAGCACTGCTTAACCGGAGAAGTCGTCAAGCTCGCACAGCAGGTAGTGATACAAATATCTCATTCATTAGCTATCACAGAAATTTCGAAAACGATTAAACTCGTTCCACTCCTGCAGGACAAAGATGTTGCAGTAACGTTCAAATATCAATCAGTATTCACTGCTGCATCATAATTCCATGTTATTAAACTCATCCAACTAAACCAAATAATAATCCTAATTAACTAAACCAAATCATTACGCACTCACTTCTTGACAAACAGTTTGGACATCAAGAAATTAACAGGCTGTTCGAAGTGCCAATTATCAATTCAAACCAATAATTAAAAGCGATAGCAAAGCGATTAAGTATAGCCGATTTATTGCACTTCACACAACATCAGAGAAATTTATTGCATCAAAAATTAACAATTATTATTATAGTAGAAATTCATAAGGATATTGGAATCTAATCAGTTTGGAGGGAGTTATTAATATGCGTTCATATCACAAGGGAATGTACATGATTGTTAGGAACTATTAAGTATTCTTAAGGATACCATGGGTGATTTTATATCTGATGAATGGGCTATCTATGGATTAGTTGGCTCACAGGACATCTACTTTCATTACGGCATTACATTGACTGTAGAATAGTTTTAGGAATAATTTTATCAACATAGGAAAATAATAAGGAGTGTTTTTCTTTCAATACTATCAGTAAATATTTGATAATTACTAGAACTCAACAACAATCATCAATCAGCATATTGAAAAAGAATATTAAATCTAGTTATTGAAAAGGAAATGAAACTCAAAGCCGTGGTTAAAAATTTTCGTTTTAAACTTTGCACATAACATTGCCTCAAAGACTTAGAAATCAACATTACACTATTTCATACAACCCATTTAATTACCAAACACAACGGTTGATAACAAAACTCTCGTTTTTTTTTTGAAATTCATTTTTTTAAAAAAAATTCTATGCTCCCTGTTTTAAACATTTGTATAACTATCGTATTGTTCCTCTCATTTAATAAATGTCATAGCGATGAATGATTTTATAATGAAGTTATGTAAAAGCAAGCGGAAATCTTCAAAGAAAACAGAGGTTGGAAAAACTTCACTTTCTTTCTCATTTAAATTGCCTCAGAGAATTCAATTATCTGAAGAATTCTCGATTTTTATTCATCATTTGGTTTGGTTTCAACAAAAGAAAAAAAGAATTATTATTTTAGAACCTTTGACACGTTGAATTCCTGAATTTTATTTTCATTGAACAGGATTCTGCATTAATTATCTTCAATTTTTTTCTTGAAATTTGAATATACTATTGTTGAGGATAATTCTAGGACGGGGTATCGAAGTGTTTGAAAGCCTCATTGAAGTTAAAGAAATAAATTTATTTATTTTTATTCCAATTAATTCATCAAATTTAAATTTGTGTACAATTCACTTAATTTTAACGAAATTATTAAATTTGCCAATGTTTATAATGTAATGTTAGTTAATA
The DNA here is from genome assembly GCA_013235015.1 of Araneus ventricosus. NCBI lineage: Eukaryota > Metazoa > Arthropoda > Arachnida > Araneae > Araneidae > Araneus > Araneus ventricosus. Next base: position 634,305 of record BGPR01000401.1, on the reverse strand, counting down.
AATATTTTAGAAGGTATTAAAAGATTGTTCCTCTTATAATTAATTAAATTACTATTAAATAGTTTTTAGTCCATTCGATTCTAAAAATAAGTCGACGGTTAAAAAAATGAATATATATGTATATTAATCTGACAAAAACTTAACTAAATTAGGTAAGAACAGAAAACTTTGTCATATCTTCTAAAATATCTTTGATAAAAAGAAAATCTAATCAGAAATACTTTTATTAATTTTCATTTCGATTTCTCTCCACAATATCTTCATGATTATTTTATTCAGAATTTTATTTTTAATTTCATTCAAATTTTCTTTAATTATCTTGACGGTATAATTTGAATTCGTGGCTTATATTTTATGAGCTGTGAAAATATACCAGAAAATCATTCGAGAATGAAATACTCAAAGTCAAGATATAATTTTAGAGAATAAAAATAAACAATGAACAAAATTTTTATAAAAATTGAACAAAAATTTGTATTCTTTACATAATTAAATAAAATTCAATTCTTTACAATTTCTAATTCAGTAATAATAGATTATTTTGCCAAAATAAAACTTTATAAATGCTTTTGAAAAAATAATTTTAGACAACTATTTGAAAGAATATTTGAGCATATATTTCATCGTATTCTAGAAATAACTCCATGAAACGGGGGATCTGAATATTCTAAAAATAAATAAAATCGGAATATTCTAGAAATAAATCCGTGAATAAATCTGGGATGTCCAGCCGTATTCGCTTTCTTTTATACTCCCATTTATGTATGTTACTTAGCGCGTGTGGTCAAAAATGTTTAGATCCAAGATTTATTCAAACAAACTTTCTAGATTAGAGAAATAAAAGTCTCATTAAAATATGTAATACGACGTTTCAGAGAATCGGTATGTCACAATTGGTTCTAATTTTTTAGTTTTGATGGTGTGAAGCAATTACATTGAAAGATATCATAAGAAAATGATTTTTAAACCTCCTTAAAATTCGAAAATACATATTTTTAATGATTCCAAAAAAATTTAAATGATTCAAAAGTTATGCATGACGATGTTTCATAGAACTGTTCATCGTTTCTTAGATGAGTCTTTATTTATACCCAAAAGAAAAATTCTGAAGTAGATTTATTGCAAAGTTAAAAATAGACCTTTACACTTAGTTTTAAAATATATGCGCATATATTTTAAGATTCAAATCTTTTTCAGAATACTTTCATTTTTATTCATGAGGGTATTTAAGAGGTTGAATATTTTATATTGAAATTCCATCTAACAACTAATTTAAATGCAGAATTGTCGGTATAAAAATATCACATCAAACATAGTTATGATTATTTGGTCTTGCATGCAGATAAATGTTGAAAATTTTAAATATAGGTTCTGTCCTTATCTTAATAAAGTTTCCTTTAGTTTCTGAAACCATTATTCAGCTTGTATTTAGTCTGTTAACTCCAATTCAGTTTTAAAAGAGGTTCTCTGTGTTGCTGAAATTATTATGACGCTAAAAGAAATGCAAAATAACTATTGGCAATGATTATAAAAATGCTTCGAAATATCATATGATATCAACTATTGAACCATATTTTTGAATTAATTTTGTCTGTTTTTTTCAACAAAGTATTCTTTATCATTTGTGATCAGTATAGGGATAGAAAAGAAGGGAATCTAAAACGCTGTATTAACGAACGATAACTTGACAAAATCCATGTTAAAGATCTTCCAAGCACGCATTATATTTCAAAATATTTTCGAGAATTCACAAAATTCATAAATTCTATGGCATTTATTGTGCATTTAAATTGAATATGCATTTAATTTGAACTTTTACTTAAGTTTTGAAATGCTGGAATGTCTATTACAATTCGTTATTGGATTTATTAATTACAGCTTATTTTGTTTTCTAGGTAAACCAGTCTTCGCATGTTGTCCTTTTTACTTTCCCGTATACGAAGAATGGAAATAGAAAGTAATGAAGTCGTCAAAAAATTCGAACTCGAGATTTTGTTGAATATCCGCGTTTTAGACATCCCTGATTCCGAACCAGTGGGAGTAGCATCAAACGTCTCTAGCGCAGTTGGGAAAAAAAGTTGTAATAGAATTTCTCAATAACATTGCCAGAGTGCTTAAAAAATAAAAAAAAGCATGAAAAACAGAACTGATGAATCAACTGGCACTAACTTTCGTTTTGTTAATAACAATTACTTTCGTTCTGCCTGAGTGAAAATAATGCAAAATCCACTAACAGAAAAAAAAAATGCATTACCAATTACAAAATAAAACTAACAGTAAATTAAATATGCAACTCTTTTCAAGAAAATATTGCTTTCTGACTGACTATGAATCATAGAACTGAAAGCGAAAGGCAGATCAAGATGAAATGAGCAGAATTTGGCAGTGAGCCAAGACGTAGTATGGTGAAATAGAATCGGAAGCTGACGTGATTTCGCAATGGGGTTAGACAGATAAGAAAAACCAAATTTCCAATTTGAATGCCTTTTTTCAACCGATTGAAGCAAACATTGGAGCCAAATCTACAATTTAGGTTAGAAGGCCACATACAAAATTTCATTTATCTAAGTAATTTTGTTAAGAAGTTATAACATTCAAAAGTATGCGATTATAGAGACCAGACAGTCAACCCTTTGAGGGATTTGGCCCAAAATTTTATACGGACCTACATTCATTATGATAAAACTGTGTAATGATATTTGGTATATGGGTTTTACATATAATTTATAGATTTTTATGAAATTTGAAATGAAATCCATCCACGGGAAGTCTGTCTGTCCGAGTTCATGTGAAGACAATAACTCATAAACTTAAATATCTAGAAGGATAAAATTTGGTGCCCCTTTTAACATCAGCAATGTAGGTCCGTAACAAATTTTGGACCATATCCGTCAAAGGTTTGACAGTCTCTCGGTCTGCATATTCGCATGCTTGTGAACACGATAACACCTATATAAATGACTTAGATAAATAAAAATTAGTATGAGATCGTCAAATTTTAATTGTAGATCAGTGCCCGATTTTCGTTTCAATCGGTTAAGAAAAAGGCGTCCAAATTCAATATTCGGTTATTGTTGTTTTTTCATCCTACCAAGACGCTAGGCCATATTGCGTATTGGCGCGTTTACAACTTGGCTCATATTCGCGCTTGGTGCGTTTTAATCTCCCTTGGCATATCTTATTTCCGTTTTTCTGTTGTCTTTACGTGTTGCCGCTCTTTATGAGAGTAATATAAATAATTCAGTTTTTCGTGACGTTCCGGACCGTTCGGTTTTTCTGCAATTTTTAAGCGGGGACACGGGGTTGACATCTTTCTTAGGAAGTATTTGAGAAAGTCTAGGGGGAACCACTCCCTCTGGTTAACTGTTGTACTAAAATTTCTATCTTGTGACATTTTTATTCCCGAATTCAAGATGAATTTAAGTTTGCATGCAAGCTTTGGAAGGCAAAGTTTGGGAATTTGTCTTTCAATTTGATAGCAAGATAAAGGCATACAATTGTGAACATCATTTTTCTATTTCGAAACATGACATTTAGTATTAATTAATAGTTAAAAGCTTATCTGTTTGTCACTAACCTCAACAAATCCTTTCATTTAAGGTATATCATTCTAAGGAAATCAATTTAGATCGATATTACGACTTCAGTTCCGTGACTACCATTTCGTAGGAAATAAAACGTTTTACATTTTCCTTCCTTTATATTTTTAAAAGCGGCCCATTATTCATAACATTTACATTCAATCTACACATTAAATAATAATAAGAAAAAATAAATTTGAAATCTGTAGCCAGAAAATCATCTAGGAGCATTTTTTATAGTAAACATAAGAAAAATTGCAGCGAGCATCTTAAAAATTATTTTTAAAAAACTTAAAACAATCGAAGTAAAGCGTTTCCACCAAAAAGATATTTAAGGCATTCCTCTTTTTTGATAGCACATATTGGATTTTAAACCATAAAAGTCCTAGAAAGAAAGCCTTATCCTCATGAATATCAATCTTTGAAGAAAAGCCTGGAAGTTTATCTCTGAAACGCTGAAAGTGTTTTAATGTGGGTTCTTTTTGCTCCTGTCATTGAAAGAGCTTTTATTTAACTGTTTTCTCCTTCAAGAGACAGCTTGGGATAACACTTAGTTACAAACCGATGGCGGAGGTTTTGCGGCATGAAAAACAAAATGACTGGAGGCTGTCTTTTCAAACAGCCGCTGATGTTAAAGGCGTAGGACTACTTTACTCGCGTGACTCTTTTGTTCTTCGAAGTTTCTCGTAAGTTTTTAAGCTTAAGTAAGTATTTTTGGAAGTTCTTTCGCTACCCTTTATCTCTAAAATGAGATATTAGTTATGTTTTTAACATATGTAGTTTCCGAGAAATCGCTTCACAAATTCATGGGCATTTTTGCCCAACTTTGAGACTCCATAGTCGCTGAACTACAATTCCGATTTAAAATTTTTTTGTAATTTCTGTTGTTACCCTTTATCTCTAAAATAAGACAGTAGTTATGTTTTTAACATGTGTAGTTTCCGAGATATAGAGGATCTCCCATATCAAGTTTTGTGACGTTCTGGCCTGCGAATCAAATTCCTTCCTGAGACCCCAATAGGAGGAACGTAGTACTACGCTAATAATGTCTTCTTTGTACTTTGAGCATTCTGAGGGGAAAAATCATTATTTATTTCGAAATTCTTGCGGATTTATTTTTGGCGTTTTTTTTTGTGTATTGCATTTTTTTATAATAAAGTTTTTAATAAATATTGTTTCACTGCAGATTTAATATTCTGATCGAAAGGAAATCATGCTGAATCAAACCAATGAACGAGCCAATTTTTTTGTTCAGTTTGGTGGAAATATGTATGTAATGATTTAACTTTTTAATCTTCTATAAAATGTAATTTATATTTAATTACTTCTATTTCAATCTTATAGGACCTCACTTCTTTAACTTTCAGAGTAATGAATCTTTTAAGGGGAGTCCCCTTCTTCCAAGTATTTAAGCTCTCTGCGTATTGTTAACGTTCTCTCTTCAATCATATAACGCACTTAGCAAGACGCGCCAAATTCTATTTCACATTTGAAAAATTGATTTTGTTTCACTATGTTTTTAAAAATCTTTGTTGATTTTTCATTTGATATATTGGGTTCTGAAATTTATGGTTAATTAAGTATTGACTGACTTACATTTTCTGATTGATTATTAATTGATTTGCGGTTACATTTGAAGATTTTAAAATAAATGTGCTTTGATTTTGAAGCTTATTTTGCTGCTATCAGTGTTATAATAAATGTTGAAATATAAGATACTTTATCCAGAAATATTAATTTAAAAATTAGGGGGTAATACAAAGTTTTAAGTTTTTAATTTTGTTTAATCTGTATAAATAATTGGTTATTGTTATTCATATATTCTCAAGTAGAAATCTATTGGGGTTTCCCCGCTCTGGTTAGAATTCTGCCGGTTTTTATAATGATCAATTAAAGAAAAATCATTATATATATATATTTATACATTAATAGTTTTGAATAAATTTGTGAATCTTCTAGTATAAAATGTATTTCTTTTTTTATGCAATTTTATTTAACTTGACTTGTTTCATGTCGGTAACGACGGAAATTTGCAATCGAATTTTCAAAGCATTATTGATGTGTTAGAGGTTGGAAATTTTGTACACTTGTGAATTCTCAATGACAATATATGGCATATCTTTCTTTTGCATTATCTTGTAGTTTATTATCTTTGTATTAATTTAATATGTTTTATTTTCATTCATCTGCCATATATTTAATATTTTCAAAGCATAATTATTAGTTAATCAGCTAGTTATCTGTGTTTTCATTCTATACTAGTAGCCATCACCTGCTAATGAATTTTAGAAAAAAATGACATGGTTTGAAGATTAAATAATTAATTATACATTAAAAGCTGAACATTAGAAAAAAATTAAATTAAAAAAATTGCACTTTTTAATATACTAATAAACCCTTGTTTCTAAAAACTGTTTCTAATTATTTATTCTCTTTATTTAATGACCAAACCATAAAGATACTGGTATATAACTCTGGTATTCTCTAGGAAGATATTATCACCTTTTATGCTATGTCCTATATTTGTCCACAAAAGTTCAAGACATAAATATTAATATATGCAGCTAAGTAATAAAAAAATTGAACACGTAGTACAAAGTATATGCTTTAAGAAGGCAAGAATATTAAAGATGTTTACGTTCAATTATTGACGAGACTCAAGAGACCTACCTTCACGCTCGGTACGAAGACTTAATAGGTTGAACCATTAAATTTTATCTTTTTCCTTGCATCCTCAGTTCCCTTTTCTGGAGATTACTTTACTCACCTGGCAGTAAGAATCATAAAGAACACTGCAATACTTTTGATAATTTAGCAAAATCACAATGTCACAATGCAAAAACATTAAATTTCGATAAACCAGCTAACGTATCCAAGATTTGTTTCAGTCTTTCGTCGTGCATATGGAAGGATTCTCTCATTTATTACCATGTTTCTTATAATTTCATGGATATTGCCAAATCTCACTACTTGCGATAGTTCACTATAAATCATTTATGAAAAATGGAAGTAAAAGTCAGAATTTACATTTGTATTTACAAATTGCTGATCCTCTTTTCTTAGAGTCCAGATGCATGTAACTAATGTTTCACAGATAAAATTCCTGAGTAATTCACGTGAAAATTTGTAGTATTTGCTCTTTTATTCCTTGTTATTATATCATTCTATACTCAACTATTTATATTATAACTAAGATAATATTTTTAAATTCATTACTATAAATGAGATAACTAACTTGAACTAAGAGGGGCGAAATTTATTCGACTTGACTAAATGAAGGTCGATATTCGGATATTTGAGAGTATCACAGAATCATAGATAAGAATTAAGCCTAATTATACGGACAGAGTCCTAATAAAAAAGTTCATCGCTCCACCTGCGTCCGATTTACATCAGCCTGCATGGTCTGAAAAAACTGTTATTCTGCTTATAAAGCCCGGTGCACACTAGCCGATTTTCGGCGTTGAAGCTATAAAAACAACAATGGCAACCCCCATTTCCCCTGTGTGTCTCCACAAGGCGCATGTGGGTTCCTATTGTTATTTTTATAGCTTCAACGACGAAAATCGGCTGGTGTACACAGGGCCTAAGGCAGAGCATCACCCGAGGGCACAGGAAATCCGTTGCATTATGGAATAGAATGTCAACTCACCGAGCCATTCCATCTCACAAAACCTGCAGAAGTAAACAGGGTAGCCTGGATGAGAGCCATTGCCCTGAGCAGTCTATCCCGCAGTAAGATAGTTCAGCCTGTGAGGTTCCTGGCGGACAACGAAGCAATAATTAACTCTTTAATCCCGAGGAGACTTTTTTCTTCTATCTCCTTTGAAACCGGGACTTTTTGGGGGCAAACGACATGAATTGGACTCTCCCAATCTGGCGGGGCATTTTCCCCACTACCCCACCGCCTGCCGTAACATTTCCTTAAGGCGCTCTGAAATAGGCTGTGGTTGGCAAGAATAATTGGACTCCCTACCGCACTTATATCCTAAGCGATCTCAGAACCTCACTTCCCCTCAAAAGAAATCAACCGCCTCAGACCGGCCCTGGTCGCTGTTAAGGGGAAATTTTTAGACCGCCTCGGTGTGAGAGGGTTAAGATAAAGTAAGCCTACCATGCCTCCACTTTCCCTTTCAAGCAAGCTAGACCTCTCAAGCCTATAGCTCCTATAGCCAGAAGGCCCTAACAACAATGACCAACTCTGTATGCCCCAAGCTTCGAACCTTCTAAAGTGATAGTTACGCAGGTGCTTATCTTTTTCGAAGTTACAGCTAAGACGCTACAGAATGATATGACCTTTTTCTTTAAAGGACCATGAACTTTCCTTTATCTCAAGAGATTATAGATGAACATTATTTTTCTCTATCTTTCTAGGTCCAATCGCACATTTCGCTAAACCATAAAAATGTCATTAATGTACGTCTTTTTTTCTTTATTATTTGTACTCCTTTTATTTTTATTCTAGTTTTTATTTCTATTCCATTTTCCCAGCTTACAATTCATTGCTGTGTGTTTTCTTTTATCGTGTGTTTATGTACATTTTGCTCTTTGTGTGTTCGTAGGCTCTGTAACAAGCCATTCTCTATATTTTTTTAGTGATCCTTAATAAAGGTGATGTCTTCAGACCCATCCAATAGTTCAGTGGCCGTAATGGGTACAGGTACGGTGGTATGAGACGTTGTTCTAGTTCTACTTCAAGTACATAGATGAGAAGCCACTGGATAAATGATCGGTTCTCGATTCTCTAGGGTGTGCAGTAATGGTGTGTGTGTGTTACCCTCTCCAGTGATAGTGCGTATCTCCTACTGGGGGGGGGGGGCTGGCCGTGGCCAGTGATTGCTATTAGGACTCCGGCTTCAGTACTTGAGCTATTGTAGCGACTGTCATTCAAGGTCTCTGGTTGCTTAGACGGGACAAAGATAACACGGTTTACGATTATAAGAAAGAGAAAAATGTTTATCTTGAAGGGAAAGACACAATGTACACCTTTCCTTGTAAACTTATTTGTTCAATGCCCATTCAGTGGAAGTGAGTCATCCTTACAGGTATTTTCCACGGAATAACACAGGATAATCTAAACTATCTTCTCCGATCTTGTGCATAATTATACGTAGTAGTGTTTTGAGGTATAGATTTCTCTTTTTCAGACATAGCACAATGTCATACGTTTATTGTCATAGTACAATTTCTATTTTATTGTATTCTTGTATTCCGAGCATAGCACATTATTTTTCTTTTGCATTATCTTGTAGTTCATTTTTGTATTAATTTATCTTGTATTTTTTTTATCTTCACTCATATAACAAATAGTGTATTTTTTTCTTTTTATCTCCCTTTTTAATAAAGTTCATCTACATCTATATTAAACCGGATAAGAGGCGAATGATTTCTAGAGACAGAGTTGTGGTGTGAAGACTTTAATGATTTGAATTCACTACAAATATCGATAATACGCGTTTATGTTATAAAAATGGGATACATAAAATATTTTCAAAATACAAATTATACTCTATTCAAGCGTTTATAATTCCGGAAAAATGGTGAAACAATATTCTGTAGATTGTTTAAATTAATCAGCCTTAAATGAATCGATTAATTCCTAGGAAAGTTATGAAAATAATAGAATAATATATTGTCATCGGCAACAACATCTGCAATATTTCAGAACTCTAGCATATAGGAAAGTGGGCTAAAAATAATTACAAAATTATATCTTTAGAACCATGTAACAAGACAAGTTAAAGAAAAGCACTCAAAAACAACGACAACAAAAGCGTAAAATATATCTTTTGTAATAATAACATACTAGAAACATACTGAGTTGATTCATACCCACGTGATATGCATCACATGTGTAGAATCTATTTAATTGTTTTTCATCTTGCAGGAAGAAAAAAAAGACGTGACGTCAAAATACAGCACAAGACAGCGGGCAGTTAGATGACATGCGCAGTTATGAGTGGCAAATGATTGTGGTGTTGTAGGGAGGTTCAAATGGTCGAACCCAGACTATAATTACTCGCAGTCAGAAGTGGGAACAATAAAACACCACAGCTTTAATGACTATCTATTTATTACGGAAAACTTGAAAAACTTTAAATTTATAATTAAAATCAGGATAAACATAATTAACGAAACTTGTAGTAAATACAAACATAACTGAGGACACATCGATCCATGGGGGAAAAAAAACGTGAGCTGCCAGTGTGTCTACCAGCTCCAGTGAAGGTGAATGAATGCGCAAGTCTGTTCTTTTCTTTCTGCTTGTAAAGAAGCCAAAGGTCGGCTCCGCGGTTACAGCCGTTAACTTGAGAAGTCGCCACAGTGTCTTCCTAATAGAAATGGCGGTTATTGCAAAAATAACCGGTTTTCGGTTATTTGGGTTTATCACCTACGGTTTAACTTGGCAGTTATAACAGCTCAAAATAGCTGGTTTTTGAAATACTCGGTTTTCGTTTTTTTATAAAAAAACAAACGCAGCGCCGTTTGTAGATATCTTTTTTTATTAATACTGTTTTTACAGGAAATCCACCAATTGTTCAATATTTATCTGTTCATAAAGAGTCTTTCAGTAATCCGCCAACCAACAGATGCCTCGAGGAAGAGGTTGTCGTTGATTGGCCTAAGATGATGAAATTCAAAGCTTCATAACTTGGTAAATTTTAGTCTAATCGAACCTATTTTCCGATGCGATTTTTTCGCCCAGTTATTGGATTTTAAAAAATAACTGTTTGTAACCGGAACATAAAAAACCTAAAAAAAAAACGGTCAACCGAAACAAAAAAAACCGGTTTTCGGTTAGAAACGGAAGATTTTTCCCATCCCTACTTCCTAATCATTTTCATTCTATATTGAAAGACTTGTTGTCGCCCTATTGGTAATTAAGTAACGCTTAGGAAGCTTTGATTGTGCTACAATGCTTTTCAATATATTTTATTTAACATTTGGTAACTTTCAATTTTAGTAAAACGAAACTTCATTTCGAAGTTCAACGACGACTTTTATCTGTATCAATAGTTGGAATAATTTGTATTATCTCAATTCGGCTCAACTGGCTTAGTTTCGACAATGAATGGGAATCATGTAATCAGAAATCATGTGACGAAAATGAAAACAGAACCCCTCGCAACTTTATGCAACCTTTTTCAACCAACTGACTCATCTGTAAAAACACTGCCTGTGTTAAAATGGTTAAAGCAGTAAGAAAAGTAATTAGAAGACCAAATTTAAAAAAGAAGTGAGTAAATGATTTTTTTTTCATTTAATGGTTTTCCAATCAGACTGAGAAAAAATGAAATCCCCTCAGTGGCGAATCCAAGATTTGGAGGGGGGGGGGGCTGAGGTATAAAAAGTTTTGTATCGTCGTAACGAATGTCAAATCTTATTGGTTTTGTAAGCCAATACACTTTAACTTTAGAACTTTACTCACCTGACAGTAAGAATCATAAAGAACACTGCAATGCTTTTGATAATTTAGCAAAATCACAATGAAATAACTAGCAAAAACATGCTTCTGACCGTGTCAAGACTGCAAATATGAGTGGAATGTCTATAAAAGTGGGAAAACTTTCGAGCCTGTCAAAAACCAGGAAGAAATGTTTTCACTTTTTTTAAAGGGAGATTAAGACAAAACTGCTATAGTGATTTTAAATAAAATAAAGAATTCTGGTTCATCTCTGGAGGGGGGGGGCTGCAGCCCTATAGCCACCCCCTGGATTCGCCACTGACCCTTCAGAAACATAAAAAGCAAATCGTCATTATAACGAGCATTGAGCTGCGTTATAAATGCATTTTGGAATACAACTAGAATATGTTTCGTATTCTTGTTTGCACTTTTCAAAATAACTAAAACTCAACCAAGAGATTTAAGCCGTTATTATAACTATTTTTCAAAACAGTTACTTATTTTCAACGCGAGCGGTTATTTTTTAGTTAACGAATGCTTAATATTCGAAACGGCCACTACTGTTATCTACCATTTAAAGTTGAAATAAGCATAGTTGAAGACTATGAAAAGTAATAAAGCACTCAGGCAAAGCAATCTTCTAAATTCTTCCTTGTCTCGTCAAACCACAATTTCCTTTGTGTCGACTTCAATTACGGAAGCTATTTTATCCTAAACATTCATTACTTGAAGATGTGTGCCCGTCTAAACGGGATCTTATCCTGCCAACAATTTCTCAGATCCGAAATATTCAATTCCAAAATTAAGTGCTGAAAAGAAAGAACCCTTTTAACAAAAACGAAAATATTCTAAATTACTAGCATGCAAAATAAAACTCATGAATCAATTGACACTAACTTTCGTTTTGTTAATAACTTTACTTTTAACAATTAATTTCGTTTTGACGGAGAAAAATCATGCAAAATTAACACTTTGCCATATATTCAATTAAAAATGAATTTATAACATTTTGGATAAAAACTTTCCTTTTAAATATTCAACTCAAAAATTAAGTGCGTAGAAGGAAAATATATGGGATACATGTAATAGTCAAACACTCTAAATAAAAAATGTAATTTCAGAACAATTACAATAAATTATGTTTTGTTTACCAATACTCAAACCAAAATTAATGACGAAAACTGATTCAAAGGAATTAGTAACTAGCGGGAGTGATTTCCCCAAAACTTTCTCGCATCCGCCCTAACGAGGGTGGGGAAAAAAATACACAGAACGGCAGTAACATGCAAACGCGGGCGCCATTCTTTGCGTCGTACAATGACGAAGAAACCGAATATGAAATTTGAACGCTTTTTTTCAATCGATTGAAACGAAAATTGGACACGGATTTATAATTAATTTTACCTCATACCAATTTTTTTTTTATCTAAGTCATAGGGTTTAGAACTTATCGGGTTAACAAATATGCGATTATACAGACCAACAGACAGTCAACCCTTTGATGGATTTGATCCTAAATTTGATACGGCCCTACATTCCTGATGATAAAACTGTGCACCAAATTTTAGCTATTTGGATTATTAAGTTTTTGAGTTAGTTTTTGAGTCGTGTTCGCATGAACACGGACAGACATACTACCATTGGACGGATTTTGTCCAAAAATTGATAGAAACCTATAAATTATGTGTAAAGTTACATACCAAATTTGATCCCTGTAGCTCAAGCCGTTTTCGAGTTATCGTGTTCACAGACACACACAGACAGACAAACATAATTCCAAAATTGTGTTTTTCTGACTCGGGGGGGGGGGCAAAAAAATGGAGATTCATTAAAGTCTCGATTTTTTGATGATTACAATACTTTTTCTTTGTATACTTCGTATACGAGAAAGTAAAAATGATACCGATAATGACGCATACCAAAGGGCGGGGGTATTTATAACTCCACCTATGTTACCGACTTCACTGGGCTTTTATATTATAGATAATTTTAGCCACTTCAGTCAAGAAGGTTTAAAAAATGATTGTTTTAACAGCACTAAAAAACTTTGAAATTTGAAGCTCTCCATCTCCGACTACCGGATTGCGTTCCTCTTAAAATTCGATTAGCTTTTACCGACATTGGGAACGGAATAAATTCTAGTTTAATGCTAGAACTGTACGGCTGAAACGTTAACGAAGTTTTATTGCTTTGCAATTTATTTATGGAAGGTAAATATTCTCTTCTAAAGGTCATCTTAAGCAGCCCAAATTAATAGAAATCTAGGGAAAAGTAAACCATTAGTTGCACAAAACCAGGACAAAATTTAGCGTTAAAGATTGAAGCGCAGTTAATTTTAGACAGGGCTTTTTTTCAGAATTTATTTCGAGAGACATTCCTGTGCCTTTTTTTCTGGTCTTAGCTTTATCCAATTAGAGAGGTTATTCTGTAGAAGAGCTGCCGGTTGAGGAATGCGAGTAGGTCGATTGGGAGAAGAAGAAGGAATTCCGTTTATGTTCTGAAAAGTTGAGATTATAAGAAATTAATGAGACTCGAGGTATGTGGGAAATTGAATTCTGATGGAGAGGAGTCTCTCTAAACTCGGATATTAGGGTTAGGAGTTTTTTGGCTACTTTTGAAAGGTTAATGTATAGAAAAGTCATTGAATAACTGGGAAGATCTGTTTATTAATTGAAACTCCCGTACTTGCAGAGAGAAATACCAGAAATGCTCTCCCCTTGATGTTCTCATACATTTTACAAATCCAGCGTAACACATAAGCAATGGCGTAATATAAATGTAAAAATTGTATTTTTCCAGTATAGTTTTTTACCTAAATTTTATGCGCGTAATTCTAATTCCTCTTAATAATATTTTTAACACACCAAAACAATCTCAATTTGAATAAGTATATCAGATCAGCAGGAATCGGAGTTCTTGAGCGATCACGGACTCTTCGCCTGATAACCACGTGACGCGCGTGGGAGTTGAGTTCCGTTAAAATGTCGCGTAATGTTTTAATCAAGCAGGAGGCTCGGAGGTATGAAATAAGCAACTGGTCTGCGTGCGGCGAGTTTCACGACGCTACGGGTTCTCCCCGGTAGCCCCGGCAATGTTAGTGAGCGATGGCTATGTATTTAATTAATTATAATTGGAATAGCGTAAGTGATTAAGTTATTAATACCAGAGTGGTAATTGTTTTCTCAATTAGCTACGTAGTGTTTCTCTCATAATGTGAAAACCTCTATCCTGTTTCTATCTGTATATAATCATCTCTGTTAATAGCTCTCTTAATATATGTTTGCTTGAAATAAAGAAATTTAATTGTTCTTTAACTGATTTTTTAATTTCAGTCTTGAACTCCCCCTAGGTGTAACGCTAAATTTTGGTTTCAGTTCAGATGGAGATAATTTTCATTGCCACATAAATGGGTTTGTGTGCTACGTCATAAAAGGCCTTTGACAGTCATTGATACGAAATAATTTCTGAAAGCATTCAAATAATCTGTTTAAGTGACGGCGTGTCAATTTTACTGTGGGTTTCGTAATTTAATGTTTTATGCCAATGCATTTACAAACTGTAATCCAAATGAAAATATTTTTACGTTAATAGAATTTTTAAAAACTAATTTCTGTTCAACGAACCCAATCTGAGAACCGTGATTTCTTTTCACAATTGTTATAAAATTTATCTTCGTTTATAACTATGGAAGTGACAGATATACAAATTAAAAATATTTAGGATATTTGATGAGTGCCCAAGATAGTTTAGTGTGTCCTTAAAGTTCTGACAGACTTCAGTATAAGTTATTAACCAAAAGAAACAAAATTCCTGTTTAAACTCGGCCGTTTCTCTTCAATTTTTTGGTTTTTGCGCAGTCACGACCAACAGGCTGTTCGATTCGAATTTCGGCTGTTTTCGAATATGTCATGAATGTTCATTGAAATCATTAAAAAGACGTATATGTAAGAAGCTTTATTTTTTGGTTCCATTTCAAGATGACGGCCGTTTTGATGATATCAATGTTTGGACATTCAATGGCAAGTTTAGGACCATTAAAACATTTGAGTCATGTTGGTAATGGTAAGACATTTAATTGTAATTTTGTTAATACTGATAAAAGCAGATATTTAATTGTAATTTTCTGAATATTGATAAAACCAGAGTCGTGTAAATAATTTGCATTCGAAAAATAAAATGGCTAGAGCTTTTAAGACTGGGATGAAAAGCAGATGTTAGATATTTTTCATGTAATAATTCTCGCCTAAATAATTCGCATTCCAAAAATAAAATGCCTAACCTTCAGAGACTCAGATGAAAAGCATATTTTAGATTTTTTTACGATGGGGAGGCGCGAGGTCTACTATTCATATAACTCCTAGTTATAACTTTAAAATTATGTCTACTAAGGAAAAGAAAATCCTTAACATAGTCCTATCTTTTTCCCTTTGAAAACTTTTAATGAAGAACTCTATAAACTATCATTGTGATAAAAACAAAAATGTGTTCACCTTCAGAAAAAAAAGTTATCTAAAATCCGTTTCTATTTTGAAAATAAGGTGCGATTTTTTAAAAAGACGGAGAAATATTTCCTCCTCGCTTCCTACAGATGACTTCATGAAACCTCCCGTCACATATCAGAAGAAAAAACTTGCAACAGCAAAGAAAACTTCCTGGAGCGTTTGGGGGGAACTTGTTAGAGCGTGCAAGATTTTGTCACTTTTTTCCTTTCTGAAAAAAATCGTGAAATAAACTTATATTTTAAAAGGAAAGGAAGATCGACTATGCCTACCCATATTGGCGTCTATAGGAAATACATTGGCAGCGTAATGGACCATACTATTTGCTGAAATCAGTAGCTGTCGCCAAAGAAAACATCCTGCTCTGCGATTGGCTGTAGGAGGAAAAAATCTTCTACTTCAACTTAGCTGTTGTCACTAGCTATATCCTTAGCTTCAGAATATAAGTATAATTTAAAAAATTTTTATCCAATGGGCGCATATGTGTGGTCCAACTGGAGAGCTAAGAATTTATATTCTGTTCCATGGCAGCACTTTGCAAACCATAGATAACTCAGTTTAGGAAAGTGTTGAAATCTTATGTTGCAAGCAATTTTGTTCGTGATTTTCTCTCGTTTGAAAGAAACATCCCTTGAGATATTTAGAATTCTTTTGGATCGATGAAAGAATATCGAATTTTTTTCTAGGCTACTTTTTGCGCTATTTTTAAAAGGAAATGTTGCTGGAATTCTTATATTCAAGTAATTTAAATATTTTTGAGAACAAATATCTATTTTCCCCCTCGAGATAGTTCAGTATAATTTTATGAATCTTCTAGATTTTTGTTTTTAAAATTTGATAGTTTTGAAAAATAATGGTCTTAAATTTCTAACAAACTGCAAAGTATGTATTTTTAATCTTTTTAGTTTGTATTTCTTCTTACGTGTTTATGTAAATGATTTGTTTTATTTTCAACAAAACTGAATTAAGTTCTTTCATCTTCCATTATTATTTTAATGAAACTATCAACTTAAATTTAGATACATTCTGTTAGTTCGTAAAGAACTTTATTTCTTTCATTATTAATCTTGTTTTAGAAAGAGCAACAAAGAAGAATGAGATAATGCGATGCTTTATCTTTATCCACAGGACCCTTTGCTTAAAAATGATATTTTTGTGAACATATAAATTGTAATTCAAGTTATGATAAAAAAGTTCATTGTGTAATTCAGTTTACATGATGAATGATGTTATTATTCCTTATCAAACCAGGCCGTGTATTTTATCTTTATTGAAATGACTTTTAGATGCAAAATGTGTTTTAGAATGTAATTTCTTTTAAACATGTCTACTGAGTATCTTGCAGTTATAAATGAGTTCTAGGCAGTAGAATATACAACAAATATTAGTGTCAAAAATGATGTTGGAAGGAATTACAGGTTGAAATCGTGCGAATGAATGCACCTCACTAGAAGGACACTGTGTATACATCAATGACAGCTCTCAAAAGAAGGATGCAGAGATCTGTACCCATTGCACAATAGGTTCTATCACAGAAAAGAACACCTTATCGTACCATTGTACATTCCGGTCACTGAACGGTTTCATGGGCAAGAGGTGAGAATTTTATTTAAGGTATCCGACTGCGTCCGGAGATATTTTTTTGAAAAATAACTTATATATATTTTTTATGTTATTTTTCATCTGCATATGTTTTAAAACTATGAAAATATTGTAAAGTTAGTCTTTCAAAATAACACTTTTTTTAAAAAAACTGAGAAGTTTGAAGAAAAATGACTAAAATATTTGCCTTACGCTAACAGCCATAGACAAAATCATATTCTAA
This sequence comes from Araneus ventricosus, assembly GCA_013235015.1. Lineage (NCBI taxonomy): Eukaryota > Metazoa > Arthropoda > Arachnida > Araneae > Araneidae > Araneus > Araneus ventricosus. Next base: position 616,995 of record BGPR01000401.1, on the reverse strand, counting down.
ATATACATAAATCCTTGTAAGAGTACATTTTTATGACAGTTATCTGTGTTATGCTCTAAAATATTTCTTGTACTTCAAAATAGTTTTGAGATATAGCTGAACATAGTTACTAAACTGGTAATTTTTCATAAAAAAATGCTTTTCGTTTATATTTAAGCACTTAAAAATAATACTTGATTTTAAAATTGACCTTAGTTTTTAGAGGAGAACACCACGCATATTACAGAAAAGCATCTCAGAAAATTTCATATCAATACTTGAATAACTTTTTGAGAAATCATTGTTACGGTCGACAGTTTTCCTCAAAAATATCATTTCTCAGAAAAAATATCATTTAAAGTTTTCATGCAACATAAAATAATGCTTACAGTTCGGTAATAAAACAGCTGTAACTCCATTTGTAATTCACGTAGAGTAAAAAGTGAGACAGTTTTAGAAAGCTGGTTAACAAAATTAAGTCATAAAACGTTTTTTGATAATTTCTTCAAAAACGACGATTTTAAAGCAGTCGGATACATTAAGACAAGAAAACATATATTTATATTCTACAGGATTCCCACTTAAATAAGGGCCAACCCCCTTTAACTTCAGAACAACGGCAGTTTAGTCATGAAAGTAGTGTATAGGTACAGTTAAAACGTCTATGCGCTATGCGATGAAACAACTTACAACGTCACCTGGTGGCAAACTTCGGAGTTAGCGTTCCTATCTCGAAAACTACAAAATAGAGGAGAAATATCATTTACAAAATTGTAGAGCGTTATCGATTTAGTTCAAAAAGATACCTTGCGCAAATTAATACGAAGAACGAAACTCTTAAAATGCACATTTGTTTGTTCGCATTTTCTAGAATTGTGACATCATAAGGCATGGACAAAAGGAGAAAAGGTTATTTTCGAGGGAAAAATGACCCCATTATACTTTTCCTGTAGGAATAACTGAAACAGCAGGTGTATGCACCTTTCCGACAATATTGCAGGACTTTCGATGACGTATTACTGCTGCTTGTGCTAGCGCGCCACCTATATACTAGAACGTGTGTAAAATGAAATTCAAACTATGGCACAAATCTGTGTTGTAGATGACTGAGAGTACTTTTAAAACGGGGAATAAAGGTATCATTTGTGATAACTAATTGTTCTTGTCTTTTTAACCCGTTTCGTGATGTCATAGTTACGGAAATCGCAAGCAATAAAATGTGCAATTTAAGCGTTCTGTTCTTAGTATTAATATGCAAAAGGTGTCTTTTTGTACGAAATAGATAACGCACTAAAACTTTGTAATTGACATTTTCCCTGTATTTTGTACCGTTTTTGAGATGGCAACACTAACTCCGAAGTTTGCTACCAGGTTGCGTTGCAAGTTGTCTCATCGCATAGAGCATAGACGTTTTACTATACCTAGACATTAATTTCCTGATTAAAGCTGCCGTCGTTCTGAAGTTAACGGGGGTGGCCCTTATTTAAAAGGGAACGCTGTATACAGTAGTGAAATTTACACTATTATAGTATTTCGAATTTGTTAGTATAATTATAGTAATTATTATATTAGTTAATTATAGTAATTCGTTCTCTTTCTCTGTTGTTGAATGCGAAGCACTTGATTTTGGAGGCACGTAATGGTGCTCACTGGAGGCACTGTTTCAAACATATTTCATTCAACTTTTGGTAGGAGTCTTTGAATGTTGTTTCCTTTTTCTTCGGGGGAGGGGGGAGGAGAAGGTCTGGTAATTTGGTACTTGTTGTTTGAGCTCTCTGGAAAGTTGAAGGCTAGGGAGGTCGGAAGAGGTCTCTGTTTTCACTGATGAATTTCATTATCCTACGAAATTTTTGCCTGGAGACGAGGTTCTTTGCAGACATTCTTGTTCGAAGTTTCGCCCTGGCCTCCTCATATGCCAAGACCATGTGAGGTAGACTCCGTGGCATAACAAAGTGTCATGCCAGTACCACTACAACTGCATTGATCGCTGTCAGAGAGGAAGAACTTTTTGAGGGAGGTAGGGAAAGGTACAAGTTCAGAGAAGAAGATAGAGGGTCTTACGCTTCAGGGTCATGAAATGCAGTAGGTCATAAAACACGTCATCGGAATGGAGCTTTTGCAGAGTTAAATTGACAAAACGAGATTTTTAAAGTGGAGATAATTGCTTTCTCGACTGTCCTGATGTCATGAGAAGAACTAAAAATATGTATGTTTGGGTCGACTGAGCTCATGATTCAGAAACTGAGATTCCAAATGAAGAAGAAACGGAACAAAACCGCAACAATTGTATATATTTTTATTTCTTCGAATGAGTTCACGACAGTAGTCAAAGCAATTAACTTCACTTTTGAGGCCTATTTTGGTAATTTAAATTGACAACATCTTCCCTCCAGATGGACACATTAGAAGAACTAAAAATATAGAAGGGGCCTTTCAAGCAGCCGACATAAATGCTACCAGCCGAGCTAAAATTTCATTTCTTAACACACCGACTTCTCAATCCCTTGCTCGAAGTGCGCTTTCTTACCCTTTCGGAAAATTCCCCTTTTGAAAATATTTATAAAGGAAAAAAATGGGAAATGCCCCATCGATGGAAAAAGTGTTTAATTAAAATGCTGATAACTAAATATTAATATATTAACGTCCCGTTTAGAAGCAACATAAGGGCTATTTTGAGACACACCTTGTAATTTTGAACCTTGGCCAGATAATGGGAACGACATCTGAGCTGACAAGTCCCTCTCCAAGCTTCCGCGCCCATGGATGTTTGGTTCACGTCAGATTTAGCGCGCACTAGGCCCACAAATCCCGGTGGTTCATTAGTGGAATCGAGTTTCAAAACTGGAGCCCCGAAGCCGAGACCTTACCTCTAAGTCATCGCGGCCCCAATTAAGATACTGAAGCATAGAAGTCATAATTCGGTAGACGACACGAAGGATTCCTTTGAGTTACCTTATTTAGTATTTGATTATTCTTATCATATGATTATTGAAATTATAAACTCTTTCTATTACTAGAAAGTGATATACACTTGATCATAGCTCAGTTAAGAAAACAAAGAAACTTTAACTATAGCCCACTGATTATCGGAAACCATATTTCCTACGAAATGCCGAGTTAAAGAAGGCAGTTTGAAATTTTATCTATTTGCATTCTAATGATTATTCAACCACTTACAGAACTACAGCACAATATATATTTTTGCCTAAAATTAAAATTTCATACGGATTTATAGAAAGGGCTCTGGCTCTTCGTATTTGAAATCGATGATTTGTGCATTTGAGAAAGTCACTACAATTGAAGTTAACATTTTACTACAACTGTCAATATTTTTAAACAGTTACATCGATTTATTGATTCACCCGCAATCCATACAAATAAATCTAAAATGCCAATTCTTTGTTTGCTATAGAAATCTCAAGTAATCTTGCTCGCAAATACTATGAATCATAAGGAAAGCTTTAATGAAGGTTTTTGTCACAATAAATATTAAATAGTTAATTTTTTAATTAATTAAAAACTATGGTAGACCGAGTGTGCGCAGTTCAAGCTTTTCTGCTGATACACCTAGAAGGCTAAACAATTTATATCATTAAAATTGGAGCCAATTCAAACTCGTTATTGAATTATTACATGGTGGCCTAGTGATAAGGAATCGGCTTTGGGGCTGGACGGTTCCAGGATCGAAATCAGATTCCACTGAAGATGCGTCGTGTATTGTGCCTGCTGCACCCCAAATCATACGTAGAGGGCCAAATGTCCCCCCGCTGGTGTGGTGTGAATGCTTGGAGAGGGGGTGCCAGCTCAGGTGTCGTCCCTGTCATCTGACAGCGGTTCGTGCGAGGTCCGTTACAAAATAGCCCTCATATTGCTTCAAAACGGGACGTTAATATAACTAAACTCGATATTGAATCTGTATTTGCTGTTGAAAAGAAAGTAAAATTGGCTCCCAATCGAAAGCCCCTCTGGCCGTGTTGGTAATACAGCCAAGGTTAAGACCATAGGTTCGATCCTCGCAAGGTTACTTTAATTTTTCATGAAAGAGAAAGTTTCAATGTTCTGTATAGCTGATGTATTTAAATCCAAATTACTTTTCCTTCAAATTTCGATCACGAGAGTGTAGAATTTTGTTAAAAAGAAGTTCCGGTATCGTTTATCTTCTTTTAGTAGTTAGTTCTTTATTTATTTTATTTATTTTTAAATTCCGGAGGCAGATGATGAGTGGATTTAGTGTAAATAGTTTTTGTAAAAGTGGTTTTTTAAATTAAGATATTAGACATGAAGTTATTTTCGTCCTGATTAACTCCGGGTATATCAGCTAGAAGTACATGGTTAAGGCCTTTAAAAAGCATTAGCTTGATGATCGGGATTATTGCAGATTTCAACGTATGGATAATATGTTGGCCGATGACATTAGGAAATTTAGTGTCAGAATAACTTGAACATGACGGAGCATTGCTGACCTGACTGACCGTCCAACCTCAGGTTATTAGTAAAAAAATTCGTGAGCCGGCATAAATTATAAAAAAACCTTAAACGCAAAACTTTAGGCGAGATGACGGATGTTATATTATTGCTGCCATATACAAAATATTTCGAAACTTAACCCTTTGTCCTATTAATACTTCGTTTCCAGTTTTATTTCGGAATCACCTTTCTCGTGTGTTGCTATCAGTTTTTACTTCGAGTAAAGAAGTTTATGCATATATATCACAGTTTTCGTCTGTTCGAAAAATACATTCAATCAAAATACCTTTGTCGATCTCTGCGGAAATCTTGTTTTTGTGTTCCAAATTCAATATCTCAAAGCCGTAGAACGCGAAAGGAATTATCTTTTCAAATCATTTTCCTCAGTGTCCACGAAATTCTTTCTGAAACAGGGGAAAAGAAAGTAAAAGAGGATAGAGAAATACCATCCGGAAAGGAGCTACCTTGGTTGATGGATTACTTTTTCTTCCGTATGTAAAGCATTTGTCGTTGGGTGTGTTTTTTAATAGAAATCGTGTTGAAACGGTTCCCGAATAATCTGAGAGCTTGTGGTTAAAGTAATGGTATTTTGAGCCGGAAAAATGATTGTACAAATTCATTTTTGGTATTTTAATTTCTAAACTAGAATGTGATTTTAATATATTAAGGAAGGTTTAAATTTAGTAACTTTATAACTTTAAGATTTTAAATTAGACCTATATCGTAATTGTATATAAAAGCGTTGAAAAAGAAAAGAAACATTGTTCATTGGTTAATGATGAGTCTCTTTTGAAAGGGAGGCTTTATTCCGAATTTCTTTTTTTTTTGGTTATTTCAATTGATGTGAATTTTTTAAACGTTTTTATATTAGATGTGTGAATTAATTTTAAGGTATTTTTTAGAGATGGTGTAAATGGTAATATCGCGAGGGGTACAGGGGGGGTTTAAATGGGCGTTTTAAGTTTGTCTTAAATATCTCGAAAACAATGGGCTCTATCGAAAACACTCAATTACAAAATTAAACTACATGAAATTCCCTACATAACAAGTCCTACTTTGTTTTCGTAGCATAAATAGTTTAGAAGATATAGGGGTGAGAGAGAGATTAAAAGTTCATATTTCTAAAATTTCTTATTGTAATGGTAAACTCGATTAAAAGTGCTGAATCAACAACCCTTATAATAACCTCATGCCTGTATAATAATTATACAAGTGTAGTATTTTCTGTGTCGGAGAGGGGGTAACAAACCCATTTGATGAACAATTATGCTCCCTTCCTCTCCTCACATCCTTTCCCCTTCACAACTTTCCTTCTACTCGTAGTCCATTCAACGAATTGTAAATTTTAAAACACAAAACTAGTCCTAAATGTTTTGCAGAATGAAATTTTAGAAGATACATGGGGCTTTAAAAGTGAATATTTCAAAAATTCCTTATTGTAATGGTAAAATCAATTAAAAGTGATGAAGCAACAACCCTCAGAAAGACCTCATGCCTATACAATAATTTTACGAGGGTAGTATTGTATGTGTCGAGAGTAGTGGCGATATCAGGAAGGGGGCGACAAACCTATTTGATGAAAAGTCGTGTTCCTTTCCTCCCCTCACTTCCGTTCCCCTCCATTAGCTCCAGTCTTTTGGATCTGTTAACGCTCCAAATGAGTGTATTCAGACAGTATAATCTAAATCTACATATCTATGCTGAGTTTAACTTAAAAGCTCGCAACCAGTCTGTCACAGTACGATAAAAACATTTTCTTGCCATTGAAGACCAAGCATGTTCAATTAGTAACACAGAAAATGGCTGCTAAAGGAACTGAACGAGAGTCGTTATAGGGGATGCTGATACTTATACTGTGAGATCTGGGTTAGAGAAAGCAACTTCTCATCCCAAGCGAAAGACGTAGACCTAGTCGTTTTTCTGATTGCTTTGGCACCACCAGAAAGTAAGATTTATTTTATGAAGCTTGCAAGTAGTCCAGTAAATCTGTCAGAAAATAGGGGTTTGCTGTGCAGAAGGTCAGGTAGTTTTGAGTTTTGGATATGTTGTTAGTGTTGGGAGCATACCGTAAAATCCAAGTTTTCGACCTCGGGGCGCCACGGCGCGCCACTTGGTATCAACAAAACATCAAGAAAAGGAATTATTTTGAATTGGGAGACGAGGAAGAAAAGCAAACAGATGGTGAGTTCCTGAAGGTCATAGGAGAGAACACACATACGCCCCAATCCTAGCACAGAGTGTTCTCGCTCGATGGACTCTTGGGATGATCCACCTTCATAATATCTGTGAAGTAGTTGAGAAGTATTGTAATATTACTTCAGTGAATAGTGATCAGCATGTGGATATGCGCCCTTCTCGCATTTCTCGAGACAATGAAGATGTTGAAAAGCTTATGCAGTGGTTTTCTCAACACATACCATTCCCCATAAATGATGTGCTGATGTCAATAAGCAGTGGTGTAGTAGGAACGGCGGATGTTAATTGCCACTTGTCTCACGAACTTGGTTGCGAGGGAATTTCCAGAATTGTTGGTGGTAACTTCGGAAACGTTAAATTCAAGCATAAAGATAAAGTCATTACACTTGCTTCTGTTAACAACAGTGCTAAAATTGGGAAAGAAAAAAATACTGTGGACCCACTAACCCTCTTCCACAGAATTTGTGTAGCCAAACAATCAGATGAAGACTTTAAAATGTTTTTCCCTTTGTCACTGTTTAGTGAAGAGAGAATGCGAAAGGGAATTAAATCGTCCCTGTTTTCAGCGTTCACACCAACAAAAAATGATGCTGTCCAAGGGAAAAATAATTCTTTAGTGGTGGATGGAGGCCACTTACTTCACAAAGTTGTTTGGCAGTGGAACATGAGTTTCGGGGACATTGCTAAGAGTTATCTGACATACCTACAGACACATATGGATTGAACGTAGCCAAAGTGTTTGATGGATATCCTTCTGATGTGACTGGAAAGAGCACCAAAAGTGCAGAATGCATTCAACGAACAAAGTTACATTCATCACATGAGATAATCTTCAATGAAGCCACATGTCCAGAAACTTCTCAAGAACAATTTTTTAGCAATTTTTAGCAAATGAAAAAAACAAGGTGCGTTTCATTGACTTCTTGGAAAAGTTTCTACAAAGTGCAAATGTAGCAGTTAAACAGGCAGTAGAGAATGCAGACGTACTAATTGTTGAAACTGCTGTTTCTGTTAAATCTCAGTATGACAATATTTTCGTGGTTGGTGAAGACATTGACGTTTTAGTCCTTCTAACGGGGTTAGCTCCAATAAAAGATAACTTGTACTTCCGAAAATGTGGAAAAGGGAGGACGCCTGATGTTTTATAATTCACATCGTGATTTAAATACAAATTTAGCAGAATGATTTTGTTCATTCACGCTTTCAGTGGGACTACAAATGCACTATGCGGCCATGGGAAAACAAAATTTTTCTCTCTTTTAGAAAAAAAAAAAAAACCGACACCTGGAAGAAAAAATGCAAGAAATTGTCAACTCTGAAGCTACCATTGACCAAGTGGCTAAGGTAGGCGAAACTTTTCTTATTCATTTTTATGGAGGTAACCCAGAACCTGCGCATGTGATCTCAATCACTTGCGCTACACGCTCTTTACCCAATCAGCAACTAAAGCAAGGTCCAGTTTAGCACGTTTACCCCCAACCGTAGATGCAGCACGATTTCATGCTTTGAGATCTTACCTTCAAATACAGAAGTGGTTAGGACATAAAAAAAATCCTCTTGAGTGGGGCTGGGTACCTACCCGATTCGGCCTCTCCCCACTCAAAATGGAAAGGGATGCAGCTCCTGAATCCTTCTTGAAAATGATATATTGCAACTGCAAGGAAGGATGCAAGAATGCTTGTGGTAGCCGGAAAGCAGGTCTTATATGTTCTTCCCTGTGCACTTGTTCTCTGGGAGAAGCTTGCGAAAAAGTGTCAGACATCAATTTATTTGAGTACAGCATTGAAGGTGAAGACGACAAGCCATCGTCAATAAATAACTTTATATACGAAGATATAGAAGATTTATATCTTCAGCTGGATGAAGAGGACAAGGAGCAGCAGACAGAGCTTGAAGATTTCCGTCCTGGCACGTCAAAAAGTCAAAAACTTTAAATAACATATATTATATAGTTTATGTCTAACAACTACTGCCCAAGTTTTAACTTTTGTTATGAAAACTTAGTACATATTTTTTAGACTATTTAATTGCTTTATGATGTCAAAAATTTCTAAACCCTTTCGTTGAACAACTGCATATCTTGAAATATAAGTCGTAAAAACATCCTATAGTGCTTTATTTATAGTAAACTCACTCGCCTTTAAAATTGATCCATATGACGTTTGCTCTAAACACCTTATATTAGTTTGGGACATATTCAACAAAAATTGACGTAAAAATCACAATGTTCATAAACTTTTGAAAAAATCGTGTTTATTAAGTTACAGAACTAGTTTGGGGCTCAAAATGTGACAAATTTACTCTACTTAAATTTGAGATGGATAATATTTTCTGTAAAACCAACCGTTCTGAAGATATTGTGAAAAAACTTAGAAAAGGTCCAAAATTTTGATGCTTTGCTGAAGTGGTGCGCCGCGTAGCGCGCCGTGGCGCGACGAGGTCGAAAACTTGGATTTCACGGTACGCGCCCAACACTAACAATATATCCAAAAATCAAAACTACCCGACCTTTTGCATATCAAAATGTATCATTTTACTGGACTAAAGGGAAAAGTATAAGCTAAATTATTTTTTACAAGAAAGCTGCAAAAAGAACTTTCTTCTGCCCAAATTATCCTCCTTCTCCATGCAATCCTTGGCTGCGACATTACGCCAGATATCTATAGGAAAAGCAAAGCACTATAGTTAGAATGTTCAAAATTCAGCTTTGGCTTGTAACAACCTAACGGCAGCGTGGACACCTGTTGGAAAAAGACCCAGTCGTTTAGAAGTAAAAAGCTGATTGCACTTCCTACTTCAATCGCCGACCACTTTTCTGTCAACACCTTCATCTTCTAATTGAGACTTCAGTTCTCTACCGAAGAAACAATTCCATCTATCGACGCATTCGAATGCTATGATTCTCTTATCTGTCTAGAAAGGGATTTAATTCGCTTGAAGAATCTGAGCACCCGCCAGAGCTTTTGTTACCTTTCTTTTTCAAACATCCTCGTAGTAGCAAGCTAGATATATGAATTTTAATACATAATCTTGACTTTAAAACTGTAGATCATTGTTTAACTTTGAACAAAACCGGTCAATGGGGAAAAATACTGATGCAAATTGCATACTCGATGCTAAATAATATTGAATAAATTATATAAATTTTAAGAGCTAATAAAAAACTAAAAAAATGACGGTAGTCTGCTTTTTCAAACAACCTCTGATGTTAAAGGCATAGGACTACTTTACTCGTGTGACTCTCATCCGATTTTCAATTTTTTTTGTAACTTGTGCTGTTACCCTTTATCTCTAAAATAAGACATTAGTTATGTTTTTAACACATGTATTTACCGAGATATAGAGAATCTCCAATACACCGTTTTTTGTGGCGTTTTGGCGTGTGAATCAAATTCCTTCCTGAGATCCAAATGGGAGGAATGTAGGCCTACGTTAAAAACTAGTGTGAACTTGAATTATTTTACTCAAAAAAGTTGAAGTAAGAAATTAAATAATTATTATTTCAATCAGTAGTGAATTGTTTTAACCATTACGAGCAAAAACTGCACGAAGCTCAGTAGATTCAAAATTTGAAGCGTCTCTTGTCACTTTATGTTTTTAATTATCATGAATCATCTCATCAGTCAGGACTGAAAATTAATAGAGCTAAGGCTAATTAATAAGAATATTATAACCAGAGAATAATTTTAGAAAAGCGTAAGTACTAAGGCAGAACAGCAACCATTACAATTCTATACATACATTAAAATAATTAAGTTTAGTTTATTGAGAAAGAAATAAAAATAAAAGTGTCTTTAGAACTTTCGTATTTAAACTTTGAACACAACATAACTTAAAAGATATATAACCATAAAAGTATTTCTCACAACGCATTCGATTACTTATAAATGCAACCATTTATAACCAAACTCTCGTTTAGTTTTGAAAATTTTCATTTCAATAAACATTTCTCCATTTTTTGTTATTTACACTATTATTCATATCATTCAATAAACGTCACAGCGAAAGAATAATGAAGTTAAGTAACACAAAGCGGAATTGAAAGAAAATCGAGGTTGGAAACACTTCACTTCAATTTCCATTTAAATTTCTCGCAAAGTTGTCTGAGAGAATTCGAACGCCTCAAGAATTCAGAATTTTTATTTAACGTTTGGTTTCGTATGGATACAAAAGAAAGAATTATTTTCGTAAAACAGATTGAGGTATTGAGTTATTCCACGAGATTCCGCGCTAATTATCTTCAATATTTTTTTGAATTTACCATTCATTATTAGCTGTGAAAAATTCCGTAATCAATAAAAGGAATATTTCATAGACACATGGAGATGAAAGAAATGAGAGAATAATGAAATTAGTTTACTTATGTTAATAATTTTCAAATTGGAATTTGTGTACACTTCATATAATTTAATCAAGCTATTAATATTGCTACCATTTTCAGTATAATATTAAGTTATTAAGTACAGATGGGTGTCAAAATAATGTGAACACACTTGGGTTTGCACATTGTATCGAATATTTTCCGAAAGGTTGGTTAAATCTTTGAATTTCAAACATGTGGAGAATAATCTTGAACTCACATTTTACACTTAAGATTTGGTCATGAGGGCATTTAGGGGACCGAAAAGAAATTCATGAAGAAGAAAATGATTTAGGCTCAATCCGTTTCACAGAAAGCTGATAATGATTTGTAACTTTCTTTGGAGGTTTTATTTGATGAGCGTAAAATTTACTTTCATTTTCGTAAAAATAACATACATATTCGGGAAGATATAAAAGTTTTCTACTAAATTTACTGCCTTTCTGTAATAAATCGATGATGGTCTACGACTTTATATTGAAATTGTTTTTTCTTATGTCATATTGGTTTCCGAGATAATATCTCTAGTTCCACAGTTTGCCGCCAGGTGGAACTGTGAGAGGTCTCATCGCTTAACTTTTTCGCTGTAGCTAAAAATCAGTTTTATGAATTTTGTTGCAGTCATTCTGAAGTTAAAGTGGGTGTACAGGACTTTAGTACGGACACTGTATAACTAGAACGTATTAAAGAATAAGGAGACAAAAAGTAAAAGCTGTATCAAAACTACTGTATTTTAAAACATTTTCACATATTATTTTATAGTACTGATAGAAAGTCCAACGGATAGCATACAAAATATAAAAACACAATAAAACTATTGAGGTAAAGAACTTTCAATAACATCTATAAATTAATAGATGGATATATTTAGGGACTTTCTCTTTTTTTATCGCACATAGTTACTAAAATTTATCTTCCGGAATATCTGTTTTTGAAGTAGCGTGGGAGTTTATTTTTCAAACGCTTTTTTCATATGCGAACTTTTTCTCTCGTGGCCTTCCCACGAAGTTTTTTTCACGGTTTTCTCCTTCAAGAGACAGTTTTTGATAACACTTATATCCAAACCGATGGAGAGAGATTTTTCCACCCCAAGAAAGCTTTGAAAATTGTGTTCGTAATACTTTCTTTGAGAATGCTCGACAGAACGGAGAAATTTTTATTATTCATTTCGATACTTGGTTTTATCTGGAGCTTCTTTTTGTATATTAAATTCTTATTTCTTTCAATAATGTTCCAAATAAATATTGTTGAACTGGAGAGTCTGAATTCAAATCAAAAGGAAATTTCCTTCAGTATGAAATCATCGAAATTTCCCATTTATTTTTTCAGTCTGGTGGAAATATACATGAACATAAACCCTCTGACAGAGGATAAGTTTTAAATCTTAATATAGATGTAACGTGTTCATATACCGTTGAGCCAAGTGAGTTGTTATTTATATGCAAAACTTTATTATTTGAATATGATACAACGCTGTAAAAGTAGTAAGTAAACATATTATGCTGTAAAAATCGCAGGATGCAGCAGAAAATTGACTTCTTCCAACCGTCGGAAATCGCGGGATACGCAGTCAGAGGGTAAATATTATTGTCTGAATTTGCGAATGAGGATGTGTAAATCGTATCTCAAGGTTGATCACATGGCTAGTGTAAAAAAATAAACATCTTTTTATTACGATATATTTTTAAATTGCGAGGGTGTAAATGCAAGAGTTTGAATTTAATAGGGGAATTACAAAATAATTACAGCTGATACAGCATTGGTAGTAGCTTGAAATGTTTATAGTCCTTTGATATAGTCACCAGGAGTTGTATAAAATTTGTTGCCAGCGATGTGGAAGTCGTAGGATACCTGAAGCACTACCAGTTTTGTTGATGGTTCGGATGGAGAAGCCTATCGTTTTAATGATATATCGCCTGCAATTATATGATTAGCACTATTAAATTTCCTACTCTTCAAAATAGTAAACTTTGATGAAATCTTAAAGTCTAATCTTTGCATTTGTTTATAATATTTATCATTTGACGAACGGCTCGATTATTCCTATGTTATTCCTTTGTTTAACACTTATGCCACGGGTAGCGTAAAAAATAAGTGCAATAAGTTGTATGCGGCACAACAGATACGATAATGACAAGAAAGCCGTAACATCAACAACAAACCTTTGGAGTACATAAAGTAAGTGTTCTTAGGACTTGCTGTCTCAAGCGATATACGGTTTGTATACTACTATTCATGAAACCGAATTGTTGTACTAATTCAAATTTGTATTCCATTCAATCTGTGTTATAAATTTATTTGTTTCTTGGTTTTTTTATTTAATTAATGCTTCCCTCAAGAAATGGAGCTAGGAGCTCAAACCTCTAGAAATACTTCCTTTGTTCTGGGAATAAATATTCTACTTATGTGAGAGCTATTGACAATTTAATCTAAAGGCTGAGCTGTGAATTTCTTTGAATATAAAAAATAAGAATTATAAAATACAAAAAACAAAATAAAAATTTTAAAAATAAAAAAATAACAAAAAAGTCTTAGGTCTGTTAGTTAGCGTATCTCTCATTAGATGGTGCTAGGTACTTGCGCCTACAGACAAAGCTTCTTTTGTTTTTCTTTTTCTGCCATGATGGTGATAAGTAAGGTTTATTAAACCTTTTTTCTTTCTGCAGACTATGTTAGCAAAGACTGTTTACATTTCGTTTTTGTGAAATGTTTTTTTTCCTTCCTTTTTCTTGTTTCCAATTGTCCGGGATAGGTTCAGACCACAGAGAAAAATGTTATTTGACCTTAAAGTCACTTTTTCCACGACAGAAAACTTATTCCAATTAGAATCCAGATGGAAAGTGACCTTTGCCGAAGTTTTCCAGATGGATTCTTCCTCCCTTGGTTTTTTTCAAAGTATGTCGTCAATTTTGTTAGTTTTATTGCCTATTACAGTTCTGTTTTTTCTTTCAATTGTTTTAATATCTATATAAAATTCATCTGATCTATATTTTTCTTTTACTTAATTTACTGACAAAGAGCCCTCTGTATTCCTTTGCATTTCCGACCCCATGTTCTATTGCCAAAATGACTTGTTTCTGTATGCCTGTCCTGTTATTTCATTTTTGACAGATATTTTTGAAACACGCTGTATAAACAACAATTATCTTCGTCTCAGATAAATTTGGTCTTATTCGTAAGAGTTGTGTATGAATAGCGAAATAAAATCTCCTGTGATTGCATACAGAAAGAAATATTTTCTCAGAGATTTCAAAGTAGATGTATCGATTTTGACTTCACCGGATCTTGAGACACTGACCCTTAAAAATTTGGATATTTTTTGTTACAGGACATGGGCCCTTTGTTTCTTATCTTTATCCGAACTTCTTTATCCGAAGAAGCCGAACTTCTGACTCTAATAGCGTCATCTCAAACTTCCATATAAAATATATTGCAATATCTTACGCGTAAATATACCTATATAGGGCTTCCATCAGAAAATTGAATAGAGTATTGCAAATGCCAAAAATGGAGGCACGATGGCTTCTTAGATACTAAATCAGGAAAGTGTGCGTTTAATTTTTGTAACTGAAAAACACTGCTATTGAGTTACATTAATTTAATATGAACTCAAATATATCCTTTTCATCGGATACTAATCAATGGAAAAGGTTACATTGTTTAATTATTTAGTGTTCTGCCCTATATTTTCTAAAAATAAAAGCGTATTCAACTTTTATCATAATTGTTATCTTGCCCGTGGTCAAAGCCATCCTGTCCTGGTTACGGGGCTTGTTGACACTTTTGCTTTGCCTTTTTTAAATGGTGAAATAACTTTGATTATATTAAAATAAAAAAATTCTTTATATATGTACAACTCAATAAAAGGACAATATAATAGTACATGCAAACGAAAAAAGATGGTTAATTCCCTATTAGCACAAGATATTCTACGATATCCCCACGATGTTCCTACGATATTCTGAATGCCGCACAACATCGTAAAGATATCGTATGAATATTGTAGAGCGTCTTGTGCTAATAGGGTTGTTAACATCTCCAATTTGTTCTGATCTCTTTTACATATCTGATATAAATTTATAAATAATTTATTGTATGTCTTTTGTCAATATAGGAGTAAAATCTTGGTATAATACCTGTGAGAAATATCTTTTAGTGATTAGTGTAAGATTTTAGATATATCTTTCTAAGATATTATATATATGGGGACAAAGAAGGTACATCCTCTAGACACAAGTTACGATGTTTGGTCTCCATGGAAGCAATATTATCTTCAAAATGAATGGCAGCATTGGATAAACCTAAGACTGCGATGAAGAACATATCTTAGATTTTTTTCGGGGGGGGACCGGAACTGGAGGTCTATGGTTCACAGACATACTAGTGTATAATGATGGATGTATATACTGTTCATTCTACAGCAATCGGTTAGTGAAGTTTGGTGTGTTATTCAAATTGCTTTACAGTAGTTTCCTATGCATAATAAGTTGATATTAGATTTAAAGCATCTTTTCATTTATTTTCAGATATTAGATACTGACCTAGATTTATGAATGGAAATATCCATAAACTTCTTTATGAATGGAAATATCTATAAACTTCTTTATAAATGGAAATATCCATAAACTTCTTTATGGAATTATCAAGGGTAAAAGATTGCCCCAGCGCAGATTTTAGCAGATAAATAAACCAGATCCACTCATGCCTGCCTTTCTATCTCTAAGAGTGCATCAAGTTCTTTCATCCAAGCGTGCCGGTCACTATGGCGACAAAGCAGTACAGTAAACAGAGTCGGCTTGCTTTTCTATAAAAAAAGTTATCTGTACTTAACTACCTTACATCAAAGTTAAGTTAAAACAATGTGGTCTGAGCTATGTGAGAGTTCAAGATTTGGCTATCATATAATGTATTGTAAAAATGTGGTTAAATTTTCTTAATGTTAGGGAATACTTAGGGATTTGATTATTACAATGAGGGTTTTTATATTGACAGAGTAGTGGATTTTTTTCATATTAATTCGCAAATTCTTTTGCGATAGTTTAAAAAATAAAAACATATTTTTTATTTTCACAATTAAAAGTCCTTATATATTGCTGTAAATATTAAGCTTTTTAAAAATATTTTTGAATAAAAATTTGTTTTAATTTGTGAGATTAATAAAAAGCTAGGAATTTTCAATTTCTTTTGATAATAAAATATATTGGATGTATATCTGTAAAATATGTATGCTTTAAATAAGACCTTCACAATAATATAGAATAAGTTATGTCCTCATATGTCTGATGAAACTGAGCTATAACTCAACAAATTTAATGAAGATATCAATTGGAAGCATTTAGTTGCTAATGAAGCAATCTTGCATTTAGACCAATCCTTACAATAATTAAATGTTTACTCTACAAATCATATTTTTATTTATTATTTACTAAAGATGATTGATTAATTCTCGAAAGGACAAAAATGGCGAAGCAGGAATAAGAAAAATGCGTATGTTGAGAGAAAACTTTTTAAATATTTCCTTTCATTACTTCCTTCGTCTAAACGTATAATTAAAGAAACAAGTCCTCATCAATTTACGTTGATGAGTTATTTTCTCTTGGGGAATACCTCCAATTAACAAATAAAAGACGGCATCATTAACTTCAAGCAAAAAAACGAACTTCTTTTTCACTGATATGCTGAAAGTAATTAATACGTATCGCACTGAAACCGTAACAAATCGAGTTTTCATCACTAGTTTCAGTCAAGCAATTTTTTTTTTTGTTTCTCTTTTCCAGCAACAGAAGTCAAAAGGTTAGAGGCGTTATCTGGTAAATCGATTGGTAATCATGTGTGTTGTACCCCTTTTTTCCCAGAACCTCCGATGGTAAAACATCTTAGAATCTGGGTAGAGAGATTCAGTCGATAAAAGAGGCTGGGAGACAAAGTGGAAGTACAGGGATAAAATGGCATAAAAGCTTAATTTCTGAATAAAGCCAATGGGGAGAAATGGGCAATTTCTTTGAATGGGTTTTGTAGAAGATATTCTTCCACCACCTGGTGTCTCCAAAAGAAAGATTCTACTTTGTTTTTTCTTTCTGTTAGCTGAAACAAAGATTTTTTTAAATGACGTAGAACAATGCTTGTCTACTTATTTTACTTTCATCAAATTGGTAGCCGTCTTCTGCAGAGTTTCGTCTTCGTGGCTAGAAGGTGACGAGTTCGAGACATGATTCTAGGGAAAATGGGTCTGTACGTGGGATAATTCAAGAGTCATAAGATTATATTATTTAATGCTTAAAAAATATAATAAAAATTATGACTTAATATTCTCATAAAAAGTATTTATAATTTTTTCTAAGAATTTAATTATATATAAATTTCAAAAAAATATTTTGAAAAATGAAAAAAAAATGCGACTTTTGATTGAATCCTGGTTAAAAGGTTAGGAGGCGAGTACTATAACGCCCATGTTATTCGCTCAGCATTAACCGCGACAAATTGCTAGTATATCAGATGTGCCGAAAGTTTGAGGGCTATTTTTTCCGAATTGGTTGACCAATGCTCTTTAATATTTTAATGAATGAACGCCTTAAAGGTATGCTATTAACATACCATCCGAACTGAATTTCCCAAGTCATGCCCTCTCCTTGTAAATGAATGTATGTTAACACGATACACTGGGAATAAGGAAAACTACATAAATGGAAATTGGTATGAGATGCTTACACTGATATTGACGGTCTGTATTAAATTTTTGGCCAAACGGTTTGAGGGAAGAAGTCTAAAATACAAATTTGTTTTTCTTCACTATATTACGAAGTCATAAGCAGAGTTCCATTTGTAATATTTAAATCTTAATCTAAGAAATAGAGCTAAAATTAATATTTTTCAAACATTAAAAGGCCAGTGAAACGCATTTGGGCAACAGCCCAATAAAAACTCTGAAAAAATTTATATAAAGAAATTAATCTTTTTTTTGTAAAGTAACTAAGAACTTCTTCTTTTAAACACCAGTTAAGAAAGTAGAAATTTGGACACGAACTGCTCCAAAGTACTCATTAATAATGCCTCTTTAATTCCTCCTGAGCCGTAAGTTCTGGAGATAATTGTTAGTTTGTTTTTATATGTGTTAGTTTTTTGCACGAAAAAAGTTTTGGGTACGTTAAACAATGACATTTTGAGCAAATAATAGTTCTTTTCTTTCTAATTTTATCGAATGTTTCCCATTTCACTAAGTACGAGTATTTTTTTCCCTTTACAAACATCAATTAGTATTTTTTTCGTTCGCGCAAATGGTAACACTTTGATCGATGGTTAGTAGAATGTTAGGGTATTGTAATCGAAGAATCGCATGTTTGAGACCCAATCCTACAGAAAAAATATCGTCTATGTAAGGCAGTTTCATGTTAACCCTTAAATGCCCGATTTTTTAAAAATTGATTTAAAAAATATTTTTTGACTTTCATTTCTTGAGTAAAACATGCGAAAAATAATTTGAATTTTCCTGTTTTGTTGCAAGTATAGTTTACGGCTAAAAAAAATTTGTTACCAATCGGCAACACTAGGCTTCAATTGAGAAAACTTTTCTTGATTGAATTTTATAACATTAAACACAGATGAATTGTCAAGCGTGTAAACGAAACAAAATAACTGCAACCTCATGTGGAAAACATCAATTTATTTTTATTTTTTCCTCAACACTCAGGCTGCCATCTATATGTTGTAAATTGTTTTAATAAAATTTTCAGTATGTATCCTATTGGTAACAACAAGCATTAGAACTTCAGTCTTATTCTCAAGTTTTGAGAAGACAAAATTGGGTGTGTTGTATTTAAGGGTTGTGTTGCATCTGGGCATTTAAGGGTTAAATCTGCCGTACGGTATAAATATCTTACTGTTGGCTTGGCGTGTATATTTGAAGAGTGTGCTTCTGTCTGTGTGGGGAGAACAACTTAGGTGTCGGCAACCCATCTGATCGCAGTTCAAAATTACGATGTCAAAACTGCCCTGGGTAGTTTTTAAAACGGAAAGTTAATCTCACAAATTCAATCATTTCTATTATATGGAGGATGTT
Organism: Araneus ventricosus; assembly: GCA_013235015.1. Taxonomy (NCBI): domain Eukaryota; kingdom Metazoa; phylum Arthropoda; class Arachnida; order Araneae; family Araneidae; genus Araneus; species Araneus ventricosus. The sequence continues at coordinate 597,937 of BGPR01000401.1, read as the reverse complement.
TATTAATTAATTCCGAACTAATGTCTATTAAAACGAATATCAGATAACGAAACTCAGTTGTTATAACTCTCTTTACGTTTATTCTATAAAGTTTTATACTTTATAATTACTAATAACCACTATTCATAAATAAACATTACTTCCCTAACATCTATTCCTTTAAAGCTTCCTCCAGAGTTTCTGTTATTTAAAGATAGATAGTGTGTGCTCTAACAAAATGACAGTTCTGATTGTTCTAATGAAAATTATTTAAAGTATTCATCATCTGACAGGATAAAGTGGTTTGATGTGAGAGAAAGTCTAATAATGGTATTGTGAATTCACATAAGAATCTATTGTATGACGAGCATAAAGGGATTAAATATTTCGAATTTCCATTATGAAATGAGAATGCGAGCTCTGAAATGTCAAACTGATATATGTCATTTGATATCCATTTGCGCCAGAACAATACTGTGATCCCAATTTGATAAAATTTATGCATCATAAGGGTCATATCTTCCTTCCAACGACTAAGCAATTCTCCTTCGCCTCGACAACAATATCAAGAACATCTACTTCCCTCCTCATCAGATCATCCTAGTCTAACGGAAACCATACTTCAGTACTTTAACCCTCGGACCCTCGAAATTAAGCTTTAATACTCCTGCTAAACAAGAATATTTCCCCCCTCCTCCCCTTCAAAACGTTTTTTAAAGATTATTCTCAAGTGAAAAAATTACCCATCGTTTACAGACATCTTGAAATTTATTTCCATGTCTTTAAATCTGTTTTGCATATAGTATTTTGTAGCTTTCAAATGTGTGTAAATAATCTTTTAATTGCTCATTTTTTGTTTGTACTTTTTTTAATAAATACCTTTTTCTCTTCTATTTTATGCGAGCTTTTTTGCAAGCTGTGTAATGTTTTTTTTGGGGGGAGGGAATAAAAAGGCACTCCATACCTATCCAACTGCTAAAAGAAACAGCCATTCTGATTGCAGGTATGGAGTGGTGTTCTGTGATTTAATGCTCGAGAAATACTACTTTTTGCGCGACACGTTAACTTTTGCTTCGAAAATTCGCTTATATGTGTGATTTTTACAAATGAATTGTTTGAGATTTATTCTTTGTTGGATTGATACGAGTGACGTTCGGAAAGTAAAATTCATTACGCTTCTTTACAACGAAATTCTATTACATTCCAAAACATACAATGACATAACAAAATGCAAACTTTTGGCTATTTCTCCACATATTCGCCACCGACAGTGATACATTTGACACCCGTGGAATGAATTTCAAGAAACCATTCTGGTAAAAATCGGTGCCCAGCGAGCGAAGGACGTTCTTCATAGCCCGCTGCACTTCTTCATTGCTTCAGAAGTGACGTCCCGATAGTGCTGACTTCAATGAAGGAAAAAGGTGAAAGTCTGATGTGGCAATATCGGGTCTGTAGGCCGGGCCATCCAATCTCTCCTATCCTAGGGGACGAATGTGTTCTTTTGTGCCCCTTGCTGTGTGGGGCCGTGCATTATCGTTCAAGAATAAAACCCCTCGAGACTTATTGCCATTCTTTCAGTCTTGTGATCAGCGTGACGTCCTTCGGCACCAGTCTTCACCTTTTTCCTACAGTGAAGTTTGCACTATTAGTACGTCAATTCCGAAGCAATCAAGAGGTGCAGAGGGTTGTGAAGAACTTTTTTTAGCTCGCGGGGTACCGATTTTTACCATGATAGCTTTTTGAATTTGATTTCACGGTACAACAAATGTTTCAATGTCAGTGGCGTATATGTGGAAAAATAGCCAAGAGGTTATTGTTATGCATTGTATGTTTCTGTTTGTAATAAATCTTCCTTGTAAAAAGGATGACGAAACTTACTTTCGGAACGTCCCTCTTAAGTATTTTTTTTATATATGAAATAGATTAACTTCTGCCAAAATTAAATCATACATTTAATGATGAGACTATTAATTTTATTGTGCTATATTTCAAAAAGTATTGTACTAAACTGATTTCATACACTTTTATTAATTGCTTAATTTATAAACTGAAATATGAAGAGGATAAAACATAACATGAACATATTCGATTTCTCTTCCCTAAATGAAAAAAAAAACATTGAAAAATCTATTTCTCCTAAGTCCATCACAAAATGCTACAGAATATTTTATTCTTCAACACAAAGTATTCTGGAGAATATTTCTTAGAATACATATCCTTTTTTTTAAAATCGTGTGCACGTCGAATATGTAATCGCTAAGGTTTTTCTTTTCTTTTTTACATGTCTTATAATTTTCATGGAATACATGACAGCTATGTTTTATGCATGAAAATGGAAGTTCTCTTTTAGCTCCCTGATATCAATCACTTTTTTCTGTAACAAATATAAAAAGGAAAGAGAAAATACCTCAACTTGAGATTTACGTCATCGATATGACGTCATTCAGGTTTCGCGCCTGACGCGGTGATATTTGGTTCACTTGCCATTCCTGCTTTATTCTTCATCCACTAGAAGGTTTGTGCCCGTCTAAGAAGGACTTTTAGCTTGCCAATAATATCTCAGATTTGATTGTCACAGATTTACTAATGATAGTTGTTGAAGAAAATCTCATGTAGATTGCTAGAATGCTTAAGAAATAAAAAAAAAACATGAAAAACAGAACTGATGAATTAACTGACAGTGCTATGTTTCAACTTGACTTTCACAAAAAGAAAGAGATTGATTTACAATATCCTGACTTTGTTGTTGATGAACGCGTTCACTGTATTCTGAAAAAATGCAAGGCATTTTTGCCTTTCTTCTGGAGATTCTCCTTCTCTTATTCTACGATGGCTTTGTCTCACCCTCCATCACTCAAATCTCTCTCTTGCTATAAATAATAGAAATATAAATTAAAAGATAAAAAAAGAAAAAGTATAGAAAAGAAACAGAAGATTTAAACAAAATACGATAACAATACACCTTTTTGCGTGCGCTACGCAACAGCATCAAGTGATTGCATCAACAAAAAATTGCAACAATTAGTATTTAAGACGCATAAAATAGAATTTAGAATGTAAAAGAGATTCTTCTCTTCCTGGCAGTGGGATCCTCTCTATCCATTTTGTTTACCAACAATACTTGAACGCTTCCTCTTTCAAAGATAAGAGAAATTCACTTCCCCCCTTCGAAAACCGCGGCGAATTCTAAGAAATCTTTGTTCCCCCGCTCCGACTTCTAAGAAGATAAGTCTTCCCTTTCTGGGCGAGCCACTTTTGGTGCTTAGCCCCTCCCACTTTCGTGAACGTTAGCGTTTCGTGAGCGTATAGATTTATGAAATTTTGCGATACTTAAGCATAACATAAATTGTCAAATGAATAGTTTAGAACATGTTGCGGCTTTCTAACAGTTCTTTCTATGGAATTTCAAACATCTATGAATTTTAAATGTTTTATAGGTTTTAAAAATCAGCTCCTGTTAGCTTTTACACACAGAGGATGACGAAAAATTGTATATACATTTTTAACATATTTTATATTACCAAGAAATAAGATACTTAAAATACAGATAGCTCAGATTGCTTAATACATCAGTTACGATCAGAACTAATGCATCAATTAATTTTAGTTATTAATTCCTTGAATGCCTATCCTTAGCTTAGCAGTACTGTAGAGTACGCACATGGCATTGCACAATTCTGGTTATTGTACACTATTCAGAATATCGAACGACATCGTGAGGATATCGTACAATATTTTGTGTTAAAAGGGAAAGGCAACACAGGAGTGAGCTAATAGCGCCGATAAACGCGTTTAAAAGAATTTATGTGGAAGTATTTTGTTAATATCGTGAAGATATCGTACAACATCTTGCGTTAATAGGGAAAGGCAACACAGGAGTGAGCTAATAGCGCCGATAAACGCGTTTAAAAGAATTTATGTGGAAGCATTTTGTTAATATCGTGAAGATGTAGTACAACTTCTTGCGTTAATAGGGATAGGCAACACAGGAGTGAGCTAATAGCACCGATAAACGTATTTAAAGGAGTTTTTGTGGAAGCATTTCGTTAATATCGCAACGATATTATAAAATATATTGCGTTAATAGGGGAAAGTAACATAGGATTGAACTAATAGCACCAATAAACGTTTTAAAAGGAGTTTTTGTGAAAGCATTTTGCATTTGTATTTGGAAGTAACATTAAAGAAATGGAAAATCAATAACAAATTAAATAGAATTTAGGAACATGGAAATATATAATTTTAATTTTATTTTATATTAAATATTTACTGATATTTTAACTCTTTCTTGGTCGAATTTTTCTAGAATTTTCGACAAAATGCTTATGTTTTCTATTCAAGGCGGGAAAACTCACAGCCGAAAATGAAGAAAGCAAGTCTATTCGCTCCATTTCTTAGCAATATTCAGAAATACAAAAAAATAATCCCTGAATATAACGAGACATGTAAGTAGACACAATTTTTCTCCTCTTCGCATGACATGTAATGACAACCAAGAAGGGGTTTAACTCTGTTGAGAAGAAGTGACACACATTATTCATAATTCTGTAAAATAAATATCTTATATTTTAAAGTATAGTGAAGTGAATTTTGAACTACGTAATAAGCGTTTAATAAGTGGTGCTAATTTATTTTAAAAATGCATTACGCATACTGCACAGTAAGACAAAGTTTAGTTTATTTAGCTATATTAACGTCTCTCGTTTAGTTATATTAAAGTTTTAAGCAACTCGAGGGCTATTTTGGAATGGACCTCTTCATTTTGAACCGTAGTCAGATGACGAGGACGACAATTGGGCTGGCACCTCTCTCTCCACACTTGCACACTTCACCAGCGGGAGGAATAAGACAACGTGCCATTAAGAATTAAATTGCATGCTCACTTACGTTTAGTATTGTTATTGTGATTCGGCGTCACATAAATTGATTCCATCGCTGTAATGACTCTATGAATAAAAGATGTGATCAATATCTTAACAGCTTGTGAGCTTAATTATATAAGAATGTTTGTCAAGGGAACAGAGAGTTAGTAGAAATTGACATTCCACTTTAAAAATCCGAAATTGATCGGATGAGAAGGCTGTATTTCTCCCTGGGAAAATCGTTCACCAGTCGAAAATGATGAAGCGAAGTCACTGAAAGCGGGGGAAAAGAAAGCAGAGAAGTCAGTAGATTGGGCGGGGATTAAGTTATTATCGGGATAATGAACGGGTGCTTTCAGTTACAGTCAGTAGAGACATTCATTCCGACATCCGGAAAGTAAATTTTAGAGAAGGAGAGGAGGAAATTGTTGTACTTGCTGAAACGAACATGTCTACTGTAAAAGAAAGTGGCAGGCTGTATTTTATCCACCCAATTTTTTTCCATAGTTAAAGGATTAATAAAATTTACTAGGTATTAATAATTTACAGCAGTATTACGACTCAAACGAGTGTCCATTCCCAGCACTGGAATAAAGGTTTTCAGCCAAAAAAACCGCATTGAAAGAGGGCACTGAAATAAAGATTTTTGAAAAAAAACCCCTTGAAATAGGAATTACAAGAAATTTGTCCAATTCCTTGTGGTTTCACTTTCAAACTAATATCAATAAGTAATATTCCGTGCTACACCGGGATTTTTTTATTATAATTTTGTTATACGATAAGCATGTTATCAATTAAATCTCGGTATCTAGAAATGAACTGTTCTACTTCCTACAAAATGCCATAAAAATAATAAATTATTTATAATTCATATATGAAAGTTTGTTTTGGAAATACTTTTTGTAACATTCAAAGATAATCATTAAAAAATAAGATAAAATTAAGGCATTTTACAAGGCTGAAAACCATACACCATTTTTACCGCAAAGAAAACGCTTCCTATATTTTAAGGGCTAGTTAATTTATAATCATTGAAATTGTAAAACCGAAATATTAAAACAATGTAGTTGAAACGATTAAAAAAATTCGAGAAATTATATATTTTAAAAATAAATAGTTGACGATGTAAAATGAGGCTCTACTTATAGGCTTAATGATTTTAAAGGACCCAAAGAATTTCAGAGCCAGAGGTCCCCGACAGGCTTAATCAGCTCCTGGCTGTAGTACGGATAGCATTCCCAATGAGACCCTTCCAGCAATCTGGTCATTACAGCAAAAATCATAATAATGATGATCTTTCCCCCAAAAGAATTAGAATCCCCATTCACTCCACACTTCAACTCATGTGATGGCAGATCAATATGGCGATGTCTAATGCTATTTACACATCCTTCGCATTGAAGTTTCGGATTTAAGGCATCCAACAAAAAAAAGGACTTCCCAAACTGGTGCCTCAACGGACTCGAGGGAAATAACATTGCAGATAATTCCTCCCAAAATATTCCTCGTCAGAAGGATGGTGGGAGGGTGAAATTTTCCTGCACAGATATCCGGTAAGGACTAGAAACATGAGAAATTAAATAAGGAATTTCTGCCTTCTCTCGGAGAGAGAAGTGTTTGGGATTACATCAGCAGATTTTCTTTAAGTAGAATAAATTATTGAGAAGAAACTTGTGATGGTCATCATTTCTGTGGATGGTGGGATTGGAAGGTGATAAACTATTAAAAAGAGCGAATTTTGCTGTAAATGGGATGCATCATATTAAAGAGGAAATTAAATATAGCTTTTCACTTTTTCATATATGTAGTATACAAAGGAACAATATTGCAAACATTATAAAAAAAATCAAGACAATCGAAAAATATTGCAATAATCATCAAAAAAGAAAAGAATCATCATAAAAATTGCAATCATCATCGGAAAAAGAGAATAGTCATAAAATATTGCAATCATCATCGAAAAAAGAGAATAGTCATAAAATATTGGAATCATCATAGAAAAAAAGAGAATCATCATAAAAAATTGCAATTATCATCAAAAAGAAAGAAGTTTGTGACTTTTCCTGAGATCGAAAATACTATTTTTGGAAATACGTTTGTCTGGCTGGGAACACAATAACTCAAAAACAGAAGGAGCTAGACTAAAGAAGTTTGTTGATGTGGTTTTAACATGAAATATGCAGGTTTCTATTACATTTTGGACGAAATCCGTAGATGGGAAATCCGTCTGTTCTTCCACGCGAATTCAACCTCGAAAAGTCAAAAATGCAAAGGGACAAAATTATATATCAAAGGAATTTTGATATATAATTTTAGAACTAGAATTGCAGATGCTTATAAGATTTCTAGTAAAATTCATCAACGGTTGACTATCTGTGGATCCGTCTACGTGTGGGTATGCAAATACGATAACGCAAAATACGCAACAGGTTAGATAAATGTAATTTGGTATGTAATAATGATTTATAGAAGTAGTCGCTGTGTTTCAAATTTTTGATGCAATTTTAGTTTAGTTTAGTTATATTAACGTCCTATTTTGAAGCAACGCGAGACCTATTTCGGGATGCACTTCATAATTTTGAACTGCGGTCAGATGATGAGGTTGACACCTGAGCTGGCACCTCCTCTCCAAACTTCCGCACCACAGCAGCGGGAGGACGTTTGATCCTCTACGTCTGATTGTCTAATATATGAAGGATCTTCAGTGGAATCGGGTTTATGGTTAGATATATGGTTTTTAGTAAATGACATTATTACCCAAATTTAGAACATGCCAAATTTTGGACCAAATCCGTTAAAGGATCTTTTATATCTTTCTATTTTTTTTGTCCTTGTGAATGTGAACACGGCAATTCAAAAACGCATGGAATTTCATAAATAAAATTTTGAATGTGATCTTAACATTATAATTGTAAATTCGCATGAACGTTTAGATCCAATAATGGTTCAGAAAGATACACAAATCGAGAGATATTTTGTAAGTATATGAGAAAGTCGAGGGGAAATCACCCCGCTAGTTTTAAACTCTAAGATGTGTCCTGTACTGTATTGAAAAGCATGAGATGGAGTAAAATGACTCTTTGCTTCCAAAGAACACATTTATTCTCGACTTACACAACAAACAGACATTTTTATGAATAAAATACGTACACTCTATTTACAACAACAGTACACAAGTTAATAACGTCAAATTCTCAAAACATTTTTTTCATCATTGCCAGGTAACGTTCATAAAGCGAAGAGGTATTGTACTGTTGCCATTTTATTTTTCAAAAATGCTTGTGCCAAACTACTTTTTTATTCTTTTAATTTAAAAAAAATATAGATTCTTAGAATGGATAATTTTATGACTTCTTTTTTATTTACAGATATCACAGTGCAGATGGACATTAGAATTTTTTAATTCGGTTGATGTATTTGCTGATACAGAATGGATAGGCACGAGTTGACATCCACAAAAAGATTCCACAAACAAAAACCATTCTGCCATGAAGGACAGGAAAGCTATAATCAGTTTTGTGTTTGAAGGAGAAGAATCTCTACTCATCGACAAGCTGAAACAGCGAGAAACAGTTAGCTCTTAACCGTAATGCAACACGTTTCTGATGCCTAAACAAGCCAACAAAAACAAGCTCAGGGTGAAGCTCTGCCGTATGTGAACGCTTGGCCACATGCGTTCAAGAAGTTCCTCGAGAAGCTAACAAATTTCTGTGAGAAGTCCTCAAGCACACTCTGTACAGCCTCGACTTCTCTTCACGTGTGACTCTGGCCACTTAAAAAAATTTTTTTCCAACAGATTCGAACCTCTAGCCCTAAACAACGTAGCATGATAATGTTTTGGCTTGGTTCGTATATTTGTATTATTCAAGAGTAGCATAAAGATATTGTACAATATTGTACGAAATTGAACAATATTCACAATATTGTATAATATTATATAATATCGAACAATATTCACAATATTATATAATATTATATAATATCGAACAATATTCACAATATTGTATAATATTATATAATATCGAACAATATTCACAATATTATATAATATTATATAATATCGAACAATATTCACAATATTGTATAATATTATATAATATCGAACAATATTCACAATATTATATAATATTATATAATATCGAACAATATTCACAATATTGTATAATATTATATAATATCGAACAATATTCACAATATTATATAATATTATATAATATCGAACAATATTCACAATATTGTATAATATTATATAATATCGAACAATATTCACAATATTATATAATATTATATAATATCGAACAATATTCACAATATTGTATAATATTATATAATATCGAACAATATTCACAATATTATATAATATTATATAATATCGAACAATATTCACAATATTGTATAATATTATATAATATCGAACAATATTCACAATATTGTATAATATTGTACAATGTTATATAATATCGAACAATATTGCACAATCTCGGGCAACATGTGCTACCTGTGTTGCACACAAAAAATTCATTCAATTTCCAGCTGGTGCGTGTAGGTAAGAGATACACTCGAGAAGAATTTCATTTTATGCATTCTTACCAGACAGTGACACGAAAGCATGATGGTGGCTATTTTTCCAGCTTCTTTTGAAGAGCTGTTAGTCATAGTTTGGAATTCGAAGTGTTAATAGGGCATTGCGAATCTGCTATTTTTATTTCAGAGATACGCGTGACCTTCGCAATGAAATGACTATAAAAATGACTTCTTGCTTTTTATATCGAAATTCCAATTGCTCTTTACTTCCATATAGTTTTGTGTTACAAATGTAAATATTTCAGTTGGAATATTGGAAATTTTATTAATTTTATTTCCAGTCATTCAATTAATTCTTATGCCATATTATAATGATTTTGTGTTTTTTTGTTTACATTGTTCCCATTACATTTTAAATAATTTTTTTAAATAATTGTATTTATTAGCCCTTACCAATTACAACCTAATTTTAAAAAACACTCTCTTAAAAACTGATATTTTACAATAGCGTTTCTAGGAAATACGAGTGACCTTTCCTGTTGGTATAGAGAGTGCACCTGCTGGAAGGTTAATATCGCCAGAACGGGAGTGTGTATAGAAAGTAAAATTAAAACATATCACTAAAAAGCTATTTTATTAACTGAAGTTGAGTTCATTTTCTAATTTTAAATGTTTTTAATAAAATTCATTAGTTATCTTTAAGTTCTGACTCCTTGTTATATCATCGTGAACTGCTGCCAAACTCTGCATATCCAACAAACTCCCCAGGAAAAAATTGTGTGATATATTTGGTCCTACTTCTAGGTAAAACGCTCTGCCCTGTAGAGCATGCATATCGTATGATGCATCACGCAATTTGCAGATTTTTTTCAACCAATAAATATTATCATGTAAAATGTCACTTGTGATATTTAAAGGCAAGATATGGTGGAAGACTGGATCCGTCAGAAACTCAGGAGTTTCTGCACTGAAGTCACCCAATCCTTTCTTAAGTCTAGAGAAGGTATATCCAATAGGAATGCGTCTATGCCAGTGATAATTATATGTAGACGGCTTGGAGACCCATTATCATGTAAAAAGTCACTGATAAGATATTTCAACTTGTGACAGTGAAATGCAAGATACAGTGGAAAACTGAATCCGTTAGCAATTTAAGAGTTTGTACTCTGAAGTTATCCACACCCTTCTTAAGTCTGGAGAAGGGGTATCCAATAGGAATGCGTCTATTCCAGTGGCAATTATGTGTAGGTGGCTTGGAGACCCTTTATCCTGTAAAAGTCACTGATAAGATATTTCAACTTGTGACATTGAAATGCAAGATACAGTGGAAAACTGAATCCGTTTGCAATTTAGGAGTTTGTACTCTGAAGTCATCCACACACTTCTTAAGTGTGAGAAAGGATAACCAGTAATAATGAGTCTATTCCCACTGCATTTATGTGTAGGTCTCATGTTAAGCGATAACTGTAGTAAAAATATTCTTTAGAAAAAACAGTAGTCTAATTAAGTCACACTTTATATAACTTTCTCATTCAGGTATAATTGCAAAACTATAGTTTCGAGATGTGGTGTGTTTGTTAAAACTTGATTGATTTTGATTCGCTATAATATTAAAAAATTACTTTACAGATTTCCAGATTTCCTACGATTGAATTACTGATGTTTAGATAACAGGTTTCTACATCGAAATATTTAATTGGAAATTATAATTAAATGCAATAGTTCGTCAAAATGCGTTTGTGCACTTCTGCCTGAACGACGACTATAATAGGATTGGAAATTCACATTTGGTGGTGTAAAAAAACATTTTAATGGGCTAAGTTTACTTAAAGTGAGACGATTTGGAATAAATATTGTGAAACACTGGAATATAATTATTTTAAGGGTATTATGTTAAGAAGGATATTAATTATTAAAATGAATTGTTCAGCTGATATTACTGGCTACTTGCAATACAATAGTTGGTAGATTTGAGTAGTGATAAATATTTCAGAATAACTTTTAATGACGAAAGGCTTAAACAATGAAGATAACATTAAATTTTCCCTTAATTAGCCCTTTCTTAACTATCAACTACAAAGAAATCAGATTTTGTTATATTGCACTTACTCTAAAAAATAAAAGTAATCTGACATACTTATTTTCAGTTTCAAGTTTAATAATCGATGTTAAAAATATAAACTGAATTTTCCTTATCTAAACATTAAAATGTAAAAAAGCATGTTTTTACCAATTAGTTCAGTATTATATTTTAAGCCAAGATAGAAAAAAAATAATTAAAAGTTGTATTAATCATTAAAGTTTAAAATAAAAAAAACACATATATTTACATTCGAGTCTTTAAAAACATAAAAATAGATTTCTTGTTGTTTTTATTATTTTCATATCTCATTGCGAAATTCAAAACTTTGATGTATTCACCGAAGTCTTCAAAATAATTAAATTAATTAGCATACTCTAGCTGAAAGATAATTTAAATTTTTACAAATTTAATATATTTTATTTACATAAATTTTAGACTGTCTCCTTTTTGTTTGTTTCCTTGTGTCAAGTTAACTGTTTTTGAGACAATGATCTTTTTTTATTTTAATAAAATAAAATTTTCGCCTTCAGAAAAACTGTTATAAGTATATGACTGAGTGAAGCAAGTAAATAAATATTTTTATCTAAAAAATTGAAATTTTGTTAAGGACAAAGGCGAAGTGTTTTTTTTTCTTTTCTTCAAAGGATTTTGAAAGAAGCATTAAAAAGTTACAACGGATGTTTTTCTCGCTTGAGGCCATAGTAAAAAATGTTGTTTCGATTATACTGCTTAATAGATTCATCGCTCCTTGAAGAAATTTAAAGTGTTTGTGTTCTATAGAAATAAAACATGCCTGCCTTGTTTAGTCATATTGTTTCGATTTAAAAGGAAAATAACGCATTTTCTTTTGCAAATACGAAATAAAACATGCAAACGCAAATGCTCTTTAAAATACGTTTATAATTTTAACCCTTTTGCTTCTGGCAACACTAGAAAAATTACACAAGTTTTGGATTCATTTATTGTATTATTATAAAGAAATAGCAATTTTTTTTCGTTGTAAATGCATTTTTACTTGCTACCAGGCATTGTATATGAATAGTGATACAAAATAACCTATACGTTTACTCGGAAATAGTGAAAAAAATAGGTACTTATAGTTTGAGGGTTCGTTCATGATTTTTTCAATTACTCTAATTTGAATTTACTTTTTAATAGTTTCTGTGACCTATAAAATGTAAGATTTGAAAGATAATTGAAAGAAGGTATTGTAACACAATACATTTCCTATCGTTCGTTTTAAAAAAAAAAACGAGCAAATGGCATAAAGGTCTCTAAAATTCAATTTTGAATTCAGCAAAAAGTATTTTGTGGTTGATAAGATCAGATTTGTTTGCAATCAAACATCAGAATACTCTCACCATGTCGAGAAGTGGTAGATCGTACGCTATAACCGTGGGGCTGCTGTAATTTATATTACAATCCGCAGGAATGGCATGACTTGAATTTTGCGTTTTAGAAATTAATTTTAATAATTTCGCTTCGTTTCAATCATAAAAATGGGCGAAATAATAGTTGAACAGTAAAGAAGTGATGAAAATAAAATTTTTAAATAAACAAACCCGTAGAGATGTTATTTTCATATTTATTTGCGAATGAAGCTTCTGTACAATATTTAAATTAATTTTTATATATCATTTACTATCCTCCATTTTTTTTATTTATTTTCAAATTTTAGGCGTGCAAAAAATCCATTATCATTAAAATTAAAATCAAACATGAACATGAATTAACACCCTCTGGAAGGAAGTAAACGTAAGTCTATAAAATACAATATCAAGAAGTGTCGGCGGAAGTAATTTATGAATTTCTATATGCTAAGAGACTTTATTTATAAATATATATTCAATACGATTTACAGGATGAATGTGCATTTCAACAAAAATGATCAACGTATATGAGTGGTTTAGAAATAAATTATTTGTTTATTGAATATGTTATTCCCGCATTATCAATTCATTTTGTACACCGAAAATCGAAATTTCATTTAGTAAATCAAACTTCTAACATTACACATACAAATTTGTAACAATGTATACTTTACAATTTATTAAATAGGCTGGCCTAATCCGTGACGTTTAATTATATAATATCACAGTAATAGCGGATAACAATTTCAACGTAACTAGGCTTTAATTATGAGCGGCGGCAAATGTGCAACATTGATTTTCAAATCGATCAGAAATCGTGCTACACTTCATCTAGTTCATCGCTTTGGGTGGGTGCAAACATGCATTTTGGTTAATTAAGTTTGCTGCCGTCATTTGCGGATATATTTCGGGAAACTGTAACCGTCACCTACGAAGTTAGATAGAGATTTTCAATAAAACTAGAAGTATTTGGCAATCCACATTAGATTTGCGATAACATCAGAAATAAAACAGTAGCTTCGTTTGTCATAACCGAAATCAGCTTAAATAGGAATGCATTTTAATCATACGTATTGTTGGCCGTTTATTTTTTGGTAATTTATCAATGGATAATATACAAGAGAAATAGCGATGATTTTGATGTCGAGAAAGGCATGGAAGTCATTCTCTGATTTTGTATTACCCTGACAATTGCGTCGAAACTTGGCCAGGAGAATCAAAGTGTATCACGATATTCATTTGATCATGCACTGGTTTAGTTTAGTTACATTAACTTTTTGTTTTGAAGCAGCACGAGGGCTACTTTGGGATGGACCTTGAATTTTTGAATCGCAGTCAGATGAGGAGGACGACACCTGAAATGGCACACCCCCCTCGATCATACACTAGTAGGTTTATGAGCTGCTGAAATTAGAAGAGATTCGTTTCTGATTTGTAGCTCCAATTCGCAGTATCTAATAAATCTACATTTATCTGAATGGATAAAAATCTTAATATGAATAGATTAAACTGTTCCGTTCAGCTTAAAAATAATCTTTCATATATACAGGTTTTAAAGCATGCGTACGCAATAAATTATTGTTAATTTACATTAAATAAATGCCGTTTTTTAATATTCTCAATTGGCATGTAGTAGATGAATATTATCTTTCCTGCTTTAAACTGAATTGTAGTCACAGACAGGGATGTTAATACGGTAAAATAAGCCAACAAACAAACATAAATTGCAAATTAAGAATTTTTTTCTTTTTTTTATTAAAATTGCATTTTTGAGTCAAAATAATCAGAGTGATCACGTATTTGGTTTAATTTTGATACATATATGCAGCTTTGATGCAAGACCATACGGCCACGATCCAGATAGTTTTGTTCTTGAGTTATCGTGTTCACGTACACAGGTACGTTTAGAGAAACATTATTCCAAAAATAACGTTTTTTTGCCTCAGGATCGTCCTAAGTCTAAAGTTTATTTCTATTATAAAAACTGCATTTTCTAAAAAGAATATATCTTCAAGTAAATTGTTAAATAAATAATTTTTAAATCTTTTATTTTGTTCCCGGAATGATAGTTATAGACACAGTTACTTGGAGAGATTTTAATTCAGGGAGAAAAGGATTTCCATTTTTTTAAATATTCAAACTAGATAGAATGTGTGAATTAAAACTGAAGAACCAAGATATAAATCAATTGTGGAAAAATTATAAGATCTATAGCAGTGTGTCAAAATGTTTAATTCTAATTTGGAAGTAAAAATAACACGGGCTAGCTCTTGAAACATTTAAGATTTTATTACAAACATTGAATACAAGCATTTACAAACACAGACTACATATTTACATTACTTCTAGCAATTACAATGAGGATTTAGGATTTTGGCATTTTACAGTTGTTCACGCCGTCAATTCATAGTTTTAAACAGAGTCATTTAAGCGTCGGCGCATTATCGCCATAGGTGTCTCTCTTCTTACTGCGCAGACACATTTGTTACTGGACTAGAATGTGCTTTCTGTACTTTTAAAATATATGAAAAATAAATATTCGCTTAAACTCTTTTTATAATTAGGCATAAAAATTCATAAGAATAATTTTAAATATTTATTTTTATGCAAATAGAGTTTTCTCTTCAAATAATTAATTAATTTGATTATAGAAGTCCTTTTGACTGCCTACAATTAAATGGATATTTCTTAAGGAATTAAGGGTTTAACTTGAAAATTAACTGTTAGCAATTTATATACAATGATATTTTTAAATTCTTTTATTTTTGATTCATAATTTAAGCTATAATAATATTTGCTTAAGCACGTATTTGTAACTTCTAATCGAATAAGTGTCATCGATTAAATCTTTACAATATTCTCATAGGAATATCATAAGTGAACTTTAGGGGTTCGTTATTAATATAAATATAAAATATATTATGCTAAAAAGTAAAATTTTTTTCCAGCTTATTACGAAAGAATTAAATATTTGTATGCAGACCCCAATAATTCAATTTTTTTCTTTGTATCCCATCCACAAAAAAATAACTTTTTTGACTAATGTGGATGAAGCATCATGAATTTCTTAGGATATGATGCGAAAAGATTTAAAATTAAAGCATTTTTAAAATATTAATAAGAGTTATTTTTACGATTCACTCCTTATTTAATATCTTTTCTAAACAGGTTATCATCAGGATATATTTTTTTATCATATCCGTTTAAACTCATTCTTTATGAACAGTAGAAATACCTAAGCGCGACAAAAATAAAATTCCCTAACTCTGCATTGCGAACCGTTGGTAAGCTGCAATCACATAGATGATGGTTTTATTCCTGTTTCCTAAATAATGATTGCGTGTGCAATTTCTACTAAGAGAATTTTAACATATAGGATTCTAACTGGGTGATGAAAAGAAAGCGATTGCAAATCTTTTCTTTCAATGATTTGAAAAGGGGTGTGCAATTTCTAAATATTATTTAGTTTTAAGTAAAATTCTATATTAAAAATCCTTGAATTAAAAAAAGAGGGAAAAATGGTCTCCTGTTTGTTCCATCTACTTTTTCGTTAACTGACTTGTTTTTCTCTCTGTTTTGTTCACTGCTTTGTTTTTAAAATGTTTATACATCGGTTTTTATCCAATTATACATTAACCTTCCTGCAGGCTCGCTCTCTATACCAGTATTAAAGGTCATGCGTATTTCCTAGATACGCTATTATAAGATGTCAATTTTTAAGAGGGTAATTATTAAAATTGGGTTGAAATTGGTTACAAGTTAATAAGTACAATTATTTTAAATAATTTTAAATTAAAGAGGTTAGTATTAAATACAAAACAATATAAAATGAACAAAAAAAAATTAGCTAAATGACTTGAAAATAAAATAAAGGAAATTGTCAACATTTCAACCGAATTGTTTTCATTTGTAATATAAAGCTGTAAAGACAATATGGAAGGAAAAAAGAATTGAAACTTAGAAATAAAAAGCAAGAAGTCATCTCCATAGTTATTTTATTGTAGCGGTCATTCGTATCTCTTGGCAGATCCGCAGAGTCCTAATAAGACCCCGATTTCCGACCGATGACTAACAGTTCCTCGAAAGGAACTGGAAGAATAACCAAGCTCATGTTTTAGTAGCCCCTTCTGGTAAAAAGATATAAAACGAAATTCTTTTCTAGAGTAACTCTCACATTGCGCGCCCACTGAAAGGTTAAATGATATGAACATGTGAATCACATTTTCAGAGAATATATCGTTGCTGTAACACCAAAATGTCGCATATATAACTCTATACGCTGCAAAGCATACATCTTGATGTCGCAGATGGAACCACTAGTGATCTCTGGCATTTTGTGACAATGTACGACAATCAAATGTCATACAGCAATATTAGCTAATATAACCTACACATACAGTGCTTTGCATCAATAAAATGCTTTGGCAAATTTGATGTTTGAGATTTTGATATAATAATGAGGATATTTGGTTATAAAATAGCTTTTTTAAAAAATAATCAATTAATAATAATCGAAAGCACATCATAGTATACAAGCTATTTAAAATAAATATAGATTTTTGACTCTAGTGTGCTTGCAAAATTTATTTCCTTTTAAAATTCTTTCTGTCCGCTTAATTAAAAGTTCTAAAAAGTTTCTTCACAATAATTTTTATATGGGATTTATTTTTCATCATTAAATGAACTAAAATATTCAGAGTTTTCGTAAGTGTTAAGCCTCGTGACATAGATATGATACCTATAAATTAGGTAAAGTACTAATTATTGAAATTCCTAAGAACATTTTACGCAAAAAACTCTAATCATTAACAAAACGAATTGTGAAACCTCGATTTTGTTTCTCACGATAGTGAAAAGTAATCAGATATCCGCTTAAAGAAAAAGAAATTCTTACAGCCTACGTATGATTAGAATAAAATAAAATAATCTTAGAAGTTAAAAATAATAAGAAGTTCTTATTATTTTTATGATTTTTTTCTTGTTTCATCATTTAGTGTTGCCTTCCATCTAATTAGTTGAGTTTTAAGAGATCAGGTTCTTTTTGGTTGCGGGTTCATCAGAAATTCTTCAAGTGAAAAATGTGAGCTCTCAGATTTGCATACTTTTAACAAGCAAAAAATATTTTCGGTTTTATAATATTTGATCATCATAGATTAATTATGTAGCGTAGCTGTAAAAGTGGTCATCTCCAAAAAATAAAATTTGGGGAAAAGGTGGATTTTCTATCATATCTACCTGAAAATGTGGTTTCAAAAAATCTGAAAGACATTCGAAGTGTCTCGGCGGTTTATTTCAGTATGAAATTCAATAATGACGAGGTATAAGAGGAAGACATGTATGGTTAGGTACAAAAGTTGTATACATAAAACCATATTTAGCTTTTGAATAGTACGTTGTATAATAGTGTGTTTATATAAATCTTTGTTAATAGTATGGCATTTTCTTTCTTTTTTTCTCATATTGAGATGATTTTGTGGTATTCCGCTTTCTCTTTTGTCCAAAAATTAGCTTCGTAGAGGGTTGGCACCACAAAATCTAGATTAATGCGACAAACAGTCCCAAGTCTGGTTGGCTATTTTGATTGTTGGAATTTCCAATAGGGTTGTCTTTTTCAAGTTTTGATAAGTATTAATGCTAACAGTTTTAAGTCAAATTTTCTTTTATAATTCGAATGTATGATTATGGATAGGGTAATTTAAATTAATTTTAATATTTTTATATAGTATAATTGTAATGCATGTTTATGTAAATTTCTAATTGACGTATTTAATTTACTATATATATAACTTCTATACGCTTTTACCGATTAACTAAAGTCTTTCCATTTTATTTCAAAATTAATTGATTTTCATGACATTGATATATTTTCCGCAAATCTTCTTGAATTGCAGCATTATTGCGCATTCGTTGCGTTTGTGTTTTATATTATTTTATATATCCCCCTTTTGTTTATTTTCTTTCTATATAAGTTCTCTCTATAATAACTCTCGGCATTTTCTTCTCGCAGATTTTTTTCTTGACATTTTGTATTATGAATGTTTATGTTGATTTTGTTGCTTTTACAATTCTGTTATGATTGTTTCTTATTTGTTATATCTATATATATATATATATATTTATAAAAATATATATATATATATATATATATATATATATATATATATATATATATGAGTGTGTGGGCTTGTAGTCGTTTCCATGGTATATTGACCGCTCATGTAGCGGCAATGGATGTGGACCTCTTCGTGCAGCTATTGTAAATTCATTAAACACACATAAAACAATGATAAATAGTGAAACGTCTCGAAATAATATATTTATTAATTTATTTATATATAAGGGGCGCAAATTAAATTTACTTACACCCCACCCTAACCTTAATTTCAGAATTACTGCAGCTATTGTCACAGAATAGTGCCTAGGAAGAGTAAAGTGACTATGTGCTCAGGCCCGGCCTTAACAAGTGCGGGGCCCAATTGGAAACAATTTTTGATAGCCCCGATTCCCAGCTAACTTGCATCAAAGTCGGTAGGTCATTAGCATTTAAAATAAATTTAATTAAAAAAATTAATTTACATTAACTAAAGTTTAATTAATTAATTAAATTTAAATTATTTTAAATTTAATTATTTATAATATATATTAATAACTAATAATTATTTATATAATTAATTGTTAACTATTAATTAATTATTTAATTAATTATTAGTTATTAGTATATAATTAATTAGGGAGTCAAATACAGCGTAAAAATTGTATTAACTTGACTACCAATGACCTTTTTCATAACACTAGCAACTTCAGAAGACTTCAGAATGCAAAGAAGATATAATTTTTATTTATGCTTGGTAAATCAAAATTACAGCAATTAAAAATAAAATAAACTGCAATTTTTTTACTTAATTTTAATATTTAATTTGATCTTTAATCCTTTTATTCTTAAGTATTTTAAATAAAAAATTTATATTTAAATAAGGAAATGCGTTTCCTTGTTTGATGAATTTTTATAAGGCATATATTTTTTATAAGGTATATATTTTGGTCTCTATAATAGACCAATTATATATGCAATCGCAGAAATTATGGTCTAGGCCAGGGGTAGACAATCTTTCAAGCCTCGTGGGTCAAACTGAAATCCTACACAATATTTTAGTTTGTGAACGATTTAGAAATAATTGCACCTCATTAATATAGTTTAAAAAATTAAGATTATATTTAGTTTAACATTTAGGTGCATATAGTGTTTAAGACTTTAAAAATCTCAGTTACTTTTTTTCAACATAACTAATTAAAATAAGTTTATGCTTTTATTTGTGAAAGAAAAATTTAGCTGGTTTTTTCAGACTATCAAATAAAATAATTAAAAAGAAGGGCCGCAAATTTTTTGCAGTAGCCAAAAAATTTAGTTATTTTAAATAAGCTCATCAGAAATTTTATTTAAAAAAATTACATTAAGACATGAATCAATAGAAGGAAAACAACAAAATTTTAATATATTAAATTTGTACTCACCCCAAAAAAGTGGTAGAAATAAAATAAAAAAAATTCTATATACGTCATTTTTTATGATTTCAAGGACCTTCATGCCAACTTCGAAGAAAGTCGAACAACTCGTTTGGTCATGACTGGATAACAAACGAATTTACAGATAAAGGCAATGTTGAAAAGTCAATTAAAACAGAGTTCGCTTAGTTTAGTTCAGTCAATAAAAGTGCATGTATGAGTATGTGACTGTCTTTTTGCGTTTCACAAGACAGACCGTTGAAGATCCTTTTTTGGAAAAACCAAATAACCAAGACCAAATTTGGTACAAATATATTATGAAGGATGGGAACATGCGCCTCAGAGAGCTTTTCTAAAATTTTGATTAATTAAAAATTAAGCAAGAATTTGGTATGTTTCAGCGATAAATGCAAAAAATATTATGACACAAAAAACTTTTATGCACTGTCTTGTATTTCAAAAATATATCTTTCAAATCTAATGTGCTAGTTTATTTGTCGGACAATTTTTCTCCTTAAATTTGAAAATTCTTTTTAAAAAGTTATGCTTAATTTTCAACAATAGCTTGCAATGCTGTAATGAAAGTCGAATCAATTTCATTGATACATCAAATCTTTAAATCTAATGTTTCTCTTACGTTAGAAAATGAGATATAGAATTTATTTTGTTTTCATTATAGTAATATAAGACCTTCTTTTGTTATAATAAAATACAGACTATTTTCTTTGCTTTGCCAGTTTTTTTTTTAAAGATAATTTTTGTTGCTTCAACTAAATTTACTTTTTTTTTGATAGATTTTCTTTATTATTTTGATAAATTTAAATTTTAGCTATGAAATTAAATCTATTTTTTCACTTAAAGCAGGATAATCCTCTCTGGAAATATATGAAATTTGTTTATTTCTTATAATTAGGTTAAATAATCACGTTATAATTAGATAAATAATGCGTAATAATTGTAATATCAATTTGAACAAACCATCTCTTGCTTGATCAAAACGAAAATTAATCTTCATTCAATTTTACGATTTTAAAGAACCAACCTAATTCATTTTTAACAATTGAATGTAAATATCTAAACATTAATTTGATAAGACGAAAAACAAACTGCCATAAAATTTAGTTTCAAGTATTTATACGTTTCCTCTTCACTGTTTTTCTTTTCCTTGTATTACTAATCCATTCTTTTGAATAAATTAATGCTTTCAGCATACCAAAAATTAAATTATTTGACGTTTTTAAAGTATGTTGTCATAATTAATATACAGTTAATAAAATGGCGAATCATTCAGTCGCCGAATACAGCTAGTATTTAATACTACAAAAGCAATGTAAAAATAAAGAAACAATAATTGGAGCTCACCTTTTTAAAAGTACGAAGATGTAAAAGAATGTGATATGTCCTGTTTCTCTCGGGTGACTGAGAACAGAAATGTACCTCAATTCCACTAAAGAAGCACCAGACAGCAGGACTTCTATTCTCTGGCCCTGACCAGATAGCAGGCGCAGTCTAAAAAGGGTGATAGCTCATCCCTCCCCCCCGAAACACATAACACCCCTTTTCCTTTGTGGTTTTAGCCGGCAAATGACATGATCTCTACCTCTCTTGTCAGGGCTTTAAGGGTTCGAAGAAGACAGAGTAATAAAATGAGCTTTTGAAAAAAGAAGAAAAAATATGTCATTGTGCCCTCTCTAGCAAGAACCACATGTTTCTTGCAAAGGGAGATTCTTCGGAGATGCCTACGGGGGCAATAAAATGTCAACAGCATCAGTTTGCAATATAAGAGTAATACTAGCTATTTTGTTTAAGAATTGCTCCCTTTCCACGGGCCCCGGTAGATATTGTCTCATTCTTACTTACAGGAAACGAAATACGAAGACTTCTCGACCCCTCCCCCCCCCCTGCTGTAGAGTCAAGGGCACTCTTTTTTATCTTCCATTTATGATAGCTGGGAAAGTTAGAGCGTTGTTGACTTGTGAATCAGTATTGTAAAAACAAATTGGACCACACTGCTCGGCAAATCGATTTCAAAACACAAAGTAAATCCTAAGAAGAGTAATATGAAATTTAAACGATACTTGGTTTTAATTAGAATATGTTCGAGTACAATGCAATTGTAAATCAAATGAAAGCACAAATTTAAATTACCCTAAAAACGCCTGAAAAAATCTCGGGGCCCCAAAAGTTACAGGGTCCATATGCAGTTGTCTATTTGCCTTCTTTATTAGGAGTTTTGGGGCAACAAATATTATGATAAACTAAAAAAACAAAACATTATGCGAAACTGAGATAACGAATCATTCAAGAATAATGGTTTCAGTAGTTTGATTGTAAAAAATACAAAATTATAATTTTCAATTGATTTCAGACAAAGCGGTTAATAATTTGCAAAACATTTTCTATTAACCAATCTCAATATTCTTTACTTATAGAATCGGACAATTTTAAAATTATAAAATAACAGGATATAAAACTACAAAAAGGTTATTAGAGAAAATTACGAAGGGGAAGGTTTCAGAAACTACCTTTCCCTTTTTTTTTACGGCTAATTCTTTCAAAACATCTGTAGCTATATTTATAATTGCCGTATAAGGCATATAGTTCAAGACTACAAATGTAAGATCAGCTAATTAAGCTTTCACTTGCAAAGTTTTAATAAACATAATTAAAAACAATATTTATTTCAGTTTAAGGTTAATTTATTCTACTAAAATTAGCTTTTCTTCAGTAAGCAAACTACTCGTAATTTCTATATAATACTCATCTTAAAAGACTTACTGGTACAGTAGAAAGAAATATGCAATGGTATCAAATGCATGTTTAATAAAAATTAATAATAATCAGATTTAAATCAACATTTTCATCATTATTTTAATGATTGCGTAGAAAAGAGTTAAATCGTTTTATTTCAGACAATCAAAATTACTATAAGAGTCAATAGTCTTCTCGATGTTCAAAAAAAAAATTGCTTAGAAATTCAACTCAAACTGAATTCCCATTAATTATTATTATATCCACGACATTCAAATGGAAGCAAATACTCTTATTTCGCATATGAACATTTGAAAAATCTTATTTTATTTTATCGTGAACATCCGCTAGTAATTTAGATTTGCAAAACTTTCTTAAATCTATTAAAACAAATCATATTTCTGTAATGCAACAAAAACATTTTTTTTTCAATAATTTGTTAAAAACAATAATTAATTGATTTTAATTTTAAAAAATTCGATTACATTCTTTGTAGCACACTAGCGCGGGGCCCCTTTGGCGCGGGGCCCTATTTGGAGCAATCGGTCCAATCGGCTTAAGGCCGGTCCTGTATGTGCTACGCCATACGACCGCTTACAGCACTACCTTTCAACAAACTGAGGAATTAGAGTTCCTATCTCGAGAACGAAATGATATACGGAAAAAAGTCAATTACAAAGTTGTCGAACATCATTGATTTAATGCAAAAAAACACCTTGTTGATATTAATGCTAAGAAAAGAACGATTAAAACCTCATTTAGTTGTTTGCGACTTCCAACACTGTTGCATGACGAAACGTGTTAGAAAGTGAGGGCAAAAAAAATACCCGAATATATCAAGATATCTTTATTTTCAGTTTTCAAGCTCGCCGTCAGCTATAATAGACATTTGGACTCATGTTTGAATCTTACGTTGCACAATTTTTAGCACATTAGGTGGCACGTTGGGGCAAACAAATATCTCCCCAATATTCATGATATATTCATAAGAGAATATCTCCCCAAATATTCGTTTTATTTTTTCGAAAATTCATGTAAATATTGCGCACACCACATAAACGAATTGATGAAAGTTGCAAAGCATTATCAGCTTTCTGTGAAGCGGGTTGAGACAAAATCCATTTTCGTCTTCATCAATTTCTGTTCAGTCCCCTAAATGCCCTCGTGACCGAATCTTCAACGTAAATTGCGAGTTAAAACCTATTCTTTATATGGTCGATGTTCGAGGAGATATTCGAAAACATGTGTAAATTCCAGAAAGTTTCCACAATTCTGACCAGCTCTGTATTATTTTAAATTTCGTCTGTTGCCTCCAGATGACGTTTGAGTATCCATGTTCCTGTGTGATTTTGGATGCTTATCGTATGAATGATCTACCCTTAAGATTTGACCACATTTTTTTTATTCAACTTGCATAATTATCTACATATATCGCATTGTAATTTATTTTTACTAGAATATTCCTGCTTTGTTTTAAAGTTCACAGTTCCTGCTTTAAATACGTATCTATAAAATAATTTATGATTATGGTAAACCAAAATATTTGAAAATAGTCAAAATCGAAATTAAATGGTCTCAAAATATTCAACTTTGAGGAATGTATGATAAAAAAATTAATTTGTAAAACAAATTTTCGCATCAAAACTGTATAACATACAACTTACTATTTCAAAAGCACCTACATTTTTAAACTAATCAGATTAAATTTATAACAAATCGCAAGGAAATTACCTAATTAGGCCTATAATTTCATAGAAAGAAACATCATATTTCAATTACCAATATTCAGAATGATATTTTTTGAGTAGATGTATATTAAATACTTTTTGTTGGAAATGTTTTAAACGCAAATTTTTTGAGTTTTTAAATATTTTTAACATACAATAGGAACGTATATGTGCTGAGTGGGCGATATCTGCAAATTATACCCATATAGTTAATAATTTAGCTTTCTGAATAAATGACGTTTCTTTGAAACAATTCCCGATCAATTAATAAAATTTTTATAAGAAAATATTTTATACGTCGTTTTGGTTTTAAATTTTCTGCTTTTTCAATCGGTGGCATTAATTTTTGAAAAAAAAGTGTTTGCTTAAAAATTATTCGCCAAGTATCCGAATTATTGCAATTACCATGTTTAAAAAAATTAAAACGCCATATATTTAAAAGATATTAACTTATAAAATAATATAATATATTATATATATTATTATAATATATTAAATATTATATATATTATATTAATATATATAAAATATATATTTAAGGATGTAAATATAAAATTAAAAAGCCATAAAATTTTATTTTACTACGTTTCGGATAAGAAAATTCTGTTGAATTTATTTTACGGAAATTTGTCCATATTGAAAATGAATGGAGACTTTTATTAAATATATTCATTTTTTCATCAATAGAAGCCTTTAAATAATTATCAGTATTTTGTTATAATTTTTTTCTATTTTGAGGACATTCCACTACATTAATTTTTCTTATCGATTTTGTGACCATGTTTACATACCTCATATTTTGTTTGGGGTTAAATTATGTGTCAAGATTGTTTGGTCTTCGGCTTGGTAACCACAGCAACGAGAATACTTGAACGACGAAATTGGAAAGGCTTCAGGCTGTGAAATCTTTATTAACTGGTGACAGAACAAAAAATGCGAAACCGGGTTTCAAAGTTCATTTCTTTTCTTAACACTCTGTTTTCGTGCAATTAAAAGACGGTTTTTCGTGGTAATATTAATAGGTACATATTCTAATAATCTTCGGGTTTTGTTTAAAATGTGGGTTCTAATCTGTTAATGTGACTCAGTTTGCAGTAAATATTACATAATAAATTTGAATATTTTTTTTTATCAGGAGCATAAGTAAGACGGAAATTGGCGGTATTAAACATGCTTTAATCTGTTTCTCTTGTCTACATCAATTGTCTTCATTCATCAGAAAACTTTTTCTAAATCTTCCGATGTGGTAACTTACTTCATACAGAATAAATAAAAACCTGTCGGAGGTTTGATCTTTTGTCTGTGTGGTATATTTTGACTGCATGATGTGTTTTGCATTTAGCCATATCGTATTGTCAAAACAAATCGACTACGAATTTAGAACCACTTTATATTGACTAATTGTGTTCCTAATTTGATAGAGGTCCACAATATTTTTCAGGACAAGTTACTAGATTTCATTTATCCAGCTTTTGGTCTTTTTAAGTATGGCGTTCTCATTCATTTGAATAGACCGACCGACAAACAGTCAGAGTTAAAAATAGTTTTTCTAAAATTTGATTTGTTAGTAGAAAACCATGTAACAAATTCTATTTATCTAGCTAACTGTGTTTTTCAGTTGCCGTGTTGACATGTTCAGAGACGGACAGGACATCCAGGCTGCCCATTGACGGATTTCGTCCAAAATTCGATCCAGATTTGCAATCTAGGATTAAAGACAATATCGTCTCTGTTACATGAAATTGTCGTACGTCAAAAATTGCACACGGCCACAACATACGAAATTTTAATGTAAGAGTTGGAACCAATAGTGACATATGGCGCTTCTTGATAACGTTGAACAATCATTTATCAGGTACAATAATTTGAGTGTTATTGAGAGTATTATTTGAGAGTGCAAGTATTATTGCGTCTATAAAATAGGGCCACGGTGGCCAATTGGTAATCAGTTAGAACCATTAGCGACATATGGCATTTCTTGACAACATACAACAATTATGTATAATATACAACAATTTGAGAGCAGATGAAGCTAACCTATGCAAGTGTTTTTGCATCAATGAAATAGAAAAATAATTTTGCATCAATAAAATAGAACAATAGTTTTGCATCAATAAAATAGAACAATAATTTGTCATCAATAAACAGGTTGTCCTAGTGGTAATCAGTTGGAACAACTAGAGACATATGACACTTCTTGAAAAGCGTTCAACAATTGCGTATAACATACAGCAATTTGAGAGCAGATGTAGCTAATCTATGCAAGTTTTTTGCATTAATAAAATAGAGCCGCAGTGGCCTAGTGGTAATCACAAAGAGACTCTCCCGCTCTGACTTGGCATCCGGGTCAACAATGAAAGACCGGCTGACGCGACAGAAAATCGGGCACAGAAGTCGACAGCAAAATAGCCCCCATTACAAACGTCTCATCCGATGACACTCTCCCCCTTTTTAGGGGTACGACTCGTCTTTGGAAATGGGTTCTGTGAGCCATACCAGCATTGCTATATCCACCGGGAGGCGAAACTCTGCTTTCTTATGCGACAGATTCTTATCCTTATTTCTGATGTGTCCCCTTAAGAGGGAATAGCTTAGTGGTAAGCTCTCGGCTTTGCAACAGGAGGGTTTCAAGTTCGAAATTCGATTCTACTGAAGATCCGTCGTGTATATGGAGGACCATTGCAGGCTAAGTCGTACGTAGTGGGTCAAATCTCCTAACGCTGGTGTAGTGTGGAAGTTTGGAGAAGGGGCGCCAACTGAGGTGTCTTCCTGGCCATCTGACCGAAGTTCAGAATTACCAGGTCCTCCCAAAATATAGCCCTCATATTGCTTCAAAACGAGACGGTAATATAACTAAGCTAAGCATCAATAAAATATTTTGGCAAATTTGACGTACGACATTTTGATGTAACAGTGCCGATGTACGAAATTACATTGGACTAGCTCTTTCTGTTTTTTTTTTAAGTTATTGTGATCACAGACAGTAAAACAAACGGAGAGGCATAATTCCAAAATTATATCTTTCAGGTTGTTGGAGATCTAAAATATGTAAATACATCAAACTCATGTGATTAAATATTTTAACGCCTGTCAGTAATTTCTATTTGCATGTTTTGTCTACGAGGAAGAAAAAAGGATTAGTGGAAAATGCTTTTCTTTCTGAAATCTGCTAAAATTATGATGATAAAACTGCTCATCAGAAAATCGAACAGCATTGCAAATAAGTAATAGAAAAGTGTTGGTAAAAAAATCCGGTTAGGTTGTTACCAACATGTAGTTATTTTCAACAAACAGGCTAATTTGCCATTTTTTAAAATAAAAGCAATATTGTCTACTATAGTCCTTTATTTATAATTTAAAATTAAATTATATTTCTATTTTTCTGTTTCAAAAATAACCAAATTATCTACTACAAACCATGAAATTTCACTAAAAGGAACCCTTAAGCGTTTCTTACATATATTTTTTTAAATTTCCTTAATCCAGATATCTATGTCGATTCTAAGCCATCACTTTTTAAATTATTTTTGACGAATATTGCATCTCATGGATTGAATTTTGAAATATTAAATAAATGATGTCAATTTACCTTCTCAGTCATTAAGTATATAAAGTTATTCTTCAGTTCAACAATTTATTTTTGCATAAAAGATTTTTTTGCTTTGAATGTTGCAGGTTACGAATATTATGGCTTTTTGTTATTTTCCCGAAGGTAACACATGTGTATACATATACAGACATTCAATACATAATTAAGGCTTTTGAAATATTAAACATTATCATATATATATACATCTTTGTACACCTTTTGAATAGAATTGCGTAACCCAGGTGTATAATCAGATAAAATTTTAGATTTATTGAATATTTAGTTATTCTTAGATTAGAAACGTTATTTTTATTCGTGCGCCTAAAAATAATAAAAAATCTTTTAGTTGTTCTTTGATAGTGATCTCAGAAATATGCTGCTCATATAGGTGCTTTTCTGATATCTCCAAAGCAAAGAGCAGAAAAACCATGGAAAAAGTCGAACATCGCATGCAGCAGTTGAAATATCAAACATATTGAACTGTATTTAAAATTATTAACCCTTTGATTCCTAAGACCATTGGAATAGAGAGATCTCAAAATACGGGAACGCCCGAGTTTCTCTTTTAAAGATAAAGGAAATTCACTTCCCCTCTCAAAAACCGCAATGACAGCTGACACTCTGCGAATTCTAAGAACCCCTCCCCTGTTCTACAAACCCTTCTGGGTGAGTCACTCTAACGAAGAAAGTGCTCGCTGCAGGTGTGAAATCAATCACACTTAACGAAAGGTGGTGGAAACTTCACAGTGATATTTTCTGACGTTTCGGACGTCTACCGTCTATTGCTTGAAGGGACGGTTGGGACGATCCCGTACAGATAGAGTTAAGACATTTTATGTTTAGCGCTTCATTTTTTATTTATATATTAAGCATAAATATTAATATCATATCATATATATATTAATCTCATAGCTTCACATTTGCCCTAAAACGGAATTTTGGTACTGTGAAATCGAAACCATGTTTTTCACTAGGCACGTGAACCAAATTTTATTCCATTTGGGGAGAGAAATTTATACCTGGAGAGATTAAAGCACCTCACTTTAATTTATGGCCACTTTGTCTCACAAAGAAAATATTTTAATTTCATTTCCATATTGTTAAATCTTAAAAATTTCCACACATCTTAAAAGATAATCTGGAATGGCTTTGCGAATCCTTTTTAATTTTAAAATATGTTGCAACGTCCAGACTACAAAGTTCCTTCGCCATCCACTAGAGCCAACTGTGAAGTCCCTATCTCACTACGGGAAACGTCGAAATCGCCATCTTGGGACAGCAATTTCGACGGGTCGGTTTCTCCTTCGATGTGTCTTTGAGCGAAGGGGGTGGTCGTCTCTTCTTTATGATCTGGCAACCCCCAAAAAAGGGATGACAGTTGTCATGCTCAATTGCCTTTTAGGCGATGTTATTAAGTCTTTTTCTTTTGTGTTTGTATTTTCGCTGTCCTTTTAATTCCGCGGTTTTAGTGTTTAAAAGTTGAAACATTGTTTTTAAGATGTTTTCAAATATCTTTAAAATTCACTGATTACAATTTTTTTTTCATTGTGTCTGTTGTTCATTTTGTGACTGGCCTCTGTAATTGGAGTTTTCTCTGTAGTCTGCTTTTCTTATTAATAAATAATAAAAATGGTAATGCAATAGTATTAGTAATGTTCATATGTGAATACAGTCAATAATTGTATTAGTAGTGTTATATATGGAAGAAATAAAATTCACTTTATAGAAATTAATTTTTGTTTATTGAATTTTCAAATCAGCATCATATATAAAGCAAATTAGCATAATATATAAAAGTTTTTTCTTCATATATTACATGATTGATAGCTTTAAAGCTTAGAAATAGAAAATCAAATATTCAAAAAAATTAATTACACCTGGATCTGAATTCCTTATGTAATGGATTAAATGGATTTTTTAAATTGCTTAAAAACAAGCATGAATGGTTAAAAATGAAGACAATTAAGTTGAAAGTCAAGAAATGAATTCTTGCTTTTGAATAAAATGTACTCATTTTTTATTCAAATATACTCATATAAATAAGTACTTGGAAAATATAATTTTTAAATACTTCATTTTTCCCATATGCAATTTTATATCATTCTTAAGAGATTAGGTGTCTTATGCGACACATTTTATGGGATAATTCCTTTGAAGATTCGTTTCTACATGCAAATGCGATTAAATAAACTGTGATGGACTTTTAACATTTTTTAGTAGGCTTCATTTCGTGAAAAAACAAATTAAAGAAAACGGGTTTAACAATTTCATTACAAAAATATTGAACTAAAATTAGCTTATATCAAACTAGTTATCTTAAACAACAATAACATAACATAAATAAGTCCAAAGGTTACTATTTTATAAACATTTACCATTACCATATTTTGCAATAGTTCTAACTAAATTTAGTAGTAATTTTTCTTTGAAAATTAAGAAATTTAAATTTTTTTATTTATTACAACTTCTCCCAATCAATGCATTAAAAAAACCTTCTTAATTCCATTTGCGAAAGAAACTTTTTGGCATTAAAAAACATTATTAATTCTATTTGCCAAATATACTTTTTTGCATCCATGGCGATGGCGAAAAGACGATTATGAAATAGTCTCTGTGTAGCCAACTTTAACGAAAATTGTGTCTTAGTTGTGAGTGACGTCACTAGCAAGTCGGACCTGATTGGTTCAGTTATTCAGGACGGCGATCTTCGGCGGGAGCTTTTCCTCAAAAGGAAGAAGATCCGACGTCGCTTTCCGAACTAATAAAACCGGTTCCAAGGAACTAGCAGTGTAAATGCTGTCGCAAGACTGCGAAAAATCCCGTAGTGAGCTAGGGCCTTTACGGTTCACTCGACCCACTGGAGCCAACGTCGGCTTCCCTCCTCGGAGAAACAAAATTTCTATGTTTTAAAACTGCCCCTCTCCCCCTCCCTCCAGGGGGAAGAAAAGGAAAAAAGATTTTGCCGCGCGTCAGTTGATTAAAGGTTGTTTTGACCGGACGTCGCGGAAATGACCGCTGACGAATTTGGACTGAATGGTCCTATTAACTTTCAATAGAAAGACATTAATTTCGCTTCTACATTATGTATATAAACTGTAAATAGGGCCTAATAACCAAGATGTCATTAAATAAGATTTAAATTAAGACGTCTGTCATTTGTTACAATGTGTGACCTTTAAGACACTTTGGTATTAAATATAACAATCTTTAACCACATACGCAATTTCTAACTGCTTCGAAACCGAACTTTTTGAGCACTAATTTAGGTTTCTAAAAATAAGACAACAAGAAAAAAATAGTTAATTCTTATTCCGATGAAATAAAACACTCAAACTATTTTCGTCTTTTATTCTTTTAGTCTCTCCTTAGATAAATTGGTTAGAACTTGGAGAAGAAAAACAAACTAAACCTAGATCCCTTCGGACCAATTGAGACCTTCGATTGAAACTTTTTGTCTCATTTTTTTTATTTGTGTGGCTTAGGCAATTACTTCGGAGAATTTATTTCTCCTTTTCTTTAAGGTTTTTAACTCAGTTACCATGGAAACTTTTATTTGTCAATTACACAAAGGAGCGAAGGTCCAAACACAAATCGAGATAATGTTCCACAACTTGAAGGTGACAGAAAAATGTGAATTATTCTTCTCGTTAAAAAAATCGTGAAGTGCCATAAAACAGCTTAATACTTCAGTTTTATTTTATTTTGCTTAATAATATTATTAGGGTAGTAAAAAATTTTTTAGCCCTAAAAACCGACCAATGACAGTTATAGAGAAGGAAGAACCTGTAAGTGCCTTTTTTCTTACTATCCAGTGTTGATAAGAGAGGAGATGTGTTCCTGCATTTTTAAAACCTTTTATTTAACTTGACCTGCTTTTTGCTTTTAAAGATTAAATTTTGCACCAATTTTTTTTGCACCTCGCTTCTTAATATGATAAAGTTTTGAAATTTTCAGCATTTCTATAATCTCGATGGAAAATACTGTTTTAGAATTTTCACAACATATTTATCAATTAATCCATTAATATAATTAAATTTTGCTTCCTTAGAAGTGGTGCCATCTGTTAATGAATTTTTGAAAGGAATTTATTTCAAGATTGTATAATAAATTCCATGAAAAATGAATTTCAAATTGAAATCTAAAAAGTAGAAAATAATTGAAATATTAAAAAATTTAGCTTTGAAGTGCATTAATTTAAGAAGTTTTAAAATCTCTTTTTTATTAAA
>BGPR01000401.1:511810-565310 GCA_013235015.1 Araneus ventricosus | reverse complement strand
AGTTTTAATTTGAATATTTTCTGGAATTTATTATAGAATCTTGAAATAAATTCTTTCCAAAATTCATAACAGATGGCACCACTTCAAAGGATCAAAATTGAATTATATTAATGGATTAGTAGATAAATATGTTTAAAATTCTAAACAGTTTTTCCATCGAGATTATAGAAATGCTAAATTTAAAAACTTTTGTCTGGTTTTTATCTTCAATGCTTTATAGCTTAATTACTTTTTATTTAGAATTCGCTTAAAGGCTTATGCAATCAGGATCCAAATAAAGATCTTATATAAAGTTCATTCAAGTAGATGGCTGTGGAATGAACCAAATATTTTAGCAATAACCCAGATGTGTCATTACACAGACTTATAAGTAGATAATTCCAGACCTGGTAAATCTGTTAGGACATTGGTGAGGAAACACGGCATGACAGATTGGCACAGTTTCGAAATTGTTTTCGTTTATTTAAGAATTTGGAAAAATGTGAATGCAGTTTGGTTGATTTACAATGTATAATGTTCTTGGATTCAAAACACACTTCAATGTTGGATAAAAGTAAAGATCAGGTTAATTAGAGTTCTTATCAGTACTATATCTCCATCAGATCAAAATAATAAAAGTCTAAAACTCCTACTTAAAGTTAATGCTGGTATTTACATGTGATTATATGCAAATGCTCAAAATGGTAGTTAACTAAATTCAACAATATTATGCATACAAATTCACAACAGTATACATACATATAATTTCCTCACAAAAGCAACTTCCTATGTGAGGGCACTTACTATTAAAAATTAATCATCACATTCATTACTAGTGCCAAAGGCTTTTCATCACATTTTCATATCCGAAAGTATAAATTACTGTGGCTCTTGAGTAAACCTTTAAATTAAATTTCTCAATATCAAATCAAAAGAAAAGAGACTTACTGAGGACATTATTTGTAGAAGGTTGGCTGGGTTCGGACGAAAACACAAAAAGGAGGCTGGCGAACTGAGGCAGTCTCGGTCATAGTATCTCTGACTCCTTATTGTGAGATGTTTCACTCTCTCCTAAACTTCCATGCTTTAACCTTGTGAATCAGACGTCCCATCAGGTGGTTTCGACACGATGGAGACCAGCTTGAGCCTTCAGTAGTATAGTTCCGGATATGATTGCTTTCAGGCATGGACGGTTTGTCGGTCAAATTTCTGCGGAAAAAGCCCGCTGCTCAGAGCCTTACACTGCAGATGAACCAGTCCAAACACTCCGGGTAAAGGCACCATGGCTGACACAGATTCACCTTCTACGGAATCCACAGCCTCGACGCGTGCAAAAGTTTCAACTGCCGTTATCATGCAGTCGAAATAATTGGTTCGTTCAAGAAGCTACTACTTTCCATTCGTTACCATGTCAAGGCAGTTATCATTCCACCGTCAGCATCAGAGTTCACAGTTTTGCAGTTATTCCCAGAATCGTCAGTTTTTTCCTGTTCCAAGTCTTGTCTTTTTCTTCTTAATCTCGTCCTCCTCCTCTCTCGCCCCCCTCTTATACAAAAAGCAGATGTCATGCCAAGCTTTACCTTCATCGCTCCTTCCGCCAACGTCAAGCTTTTTCATTTAGGTAGAGGCATAGAAATTCCAAATTTAGTTGCGCCAAGACTCCAAACAGTCCTCAAGAAAAGTAGGTCCAGCACCCTTTGACAGGGTACAGATAGTACCAATAAGGGAAGCTAAAAATACTAGTTGGGGGTGGTTTCTTAAAGGGTAGGTATTGACTGATCCAAATTAATTAATCACTATGGGGTTCAGAAAGGTCTTTGTGAAAACAGACACTGTCCTATCAGACAGTGATGGTAAAATTTGGGTGACCCAGTTACAAGCTTATAGTTCAAATTCATAACTGGCGGAAACAATTGGCCCTCTAGTAATAGAAGGTTCAAACCGTTTTCTACGGAAGACACAAGAAAGAATTTTCATTTCAAACCTCAACGAGGATTCAAAACGGAGTAAGCAATTAAGTTAATTCAAAACAAACACGTGTGTTTCTCATGGGAGAGATATACACAGTAAGTGGAAGGAAAAGGTCATAGTCTAGTCAGGGGGGGTTGTATACAGTTAAAAAGGGAATTAGATCCAAGGTTCAAAATTGCAAAGAACAAAAAATTCGTGTAATTTAGAAAAGAATTACAACAGACATTTTAAGAGCCTTAACAAAAGAAGAATTATTTTGAAAATAAACATTAATTAAAAGTAAACACCACCTTTATCATATAGGAGAGGAAAATTGAGGTAAATTTAATCTTACGAAAGACAAAAAGCAAGTCAAGTTAAAAAAGGTTTTAAAAACGAGGACATCTCCTCTCTATCAACCTGGATAGTAAATGAAAAAAAGGACTTACAGGTTCTTCCTTCTCCATAACTGTCATATGGTCGGTTTTTAGGCTAAAAGTTTTACTACCTAATGAAGCAAATATAAAAAAAAGCTAGAGTATTAAGCTTTTATGGCATACAGTTTTTTAACAGGAAAAGAATAATCACATTTTCTCACCTTCAAGTTGTGGAACATTATCCATTGTGTTTCCTTCTCCTTTGTGTAATTGACAACAAGAAGTTTCCATGTGCTTGAAACCTTGAAAAGAGAAATAAGATCTCGAAGTAATTGCTTAACCACAAATAAAAAAATAGAAAAAAGTTTCAATCAAGGTCTCAATTGGTCCGAAGGGATCCAGAATTTGTTTTTTCTCAGTTCTAACCAATTTATCTAAGGAGAGACTAAAAAATAAAGAACTTGAAAATAGTTTGGTCTTTTATTTCATGAATAAGAAAACTATTTTTTTTCTTGTTATTTATTTTTAGAAACCTAAATTTGTGCTCAAAAGTTCGGTTTCAGTAGAAATTGTACGTGGATAAAATTTTTATATTTCATTCAAAGTATCTTAAGGTCACACATATAACAAACGACCTAGATATTGAATTTAATTTTATTTATAGCATCTTAGTTTATTAGGCACTATTTACATTTGTTACTATAATGTACGGAAATGTCCATCATTGAAAGTTAATAGAACCATTCAGTCCAAATTCGTCAGCGGTCTTTCCTGCGGCGTCCGGTCAAAGCAACAACGAGATCAACTGACGCTCGACAAAATCTTTTTTCTTCTTTCCTGGGGAGGGGCAGTCTTAAATAGAAAGTTTGTTTCTCGAGGAACCGACGTTGACTCCAGTGAACCATCAGGCCCTATCTGGGATTTTCGTAGTTTTCTACAGCAGTCACACTGCTAGTTCGCGGAACCGGTTTTATTAGTTCGGAAAGAGCGTCAGTTCTTTTTCCTTTTGCTGAAAAGCTCCCGCGAGATCGCCAGTCCTGAATAACTGAACCAATCGGTCCGACTTGCTGATGACATCGTTCACAACTAAGGCGCGATTTTCGTTCATTGGCTGCACAGAGACTGCTATGCGTCTTTTTCGCGATCGCCATGGATGGAAAAAAAAATATTTGGCAAATAATTAAGAATGGTTTTTAAGCCAAAAGTTTATTTTGCAAACAAATTATAGAGTTTTTTTTTTTAGTGCATTAGGTGGAAAAGTGTAATATAAAAAATTAAAGTTCTTAATTTTCAAGAAAAATTCTAAATTACTAAACTTAGTTAGAACTATTGCAAATATAGGTAATGGTAAATGTTTATAAAATAGTAACCTTTGGACTTATTTATGTTGGGTTATTGTTGTTTTAAAATAACTGGTTTGATATAAAACTATTAAGTTCAATATTTTGTAATGAAATTATTAAACCCACTTTCTTTTCATTTGTTTCTTCCTGAAATGAACCTACTAAAAAATGTTAAAAGTCAATCAAGTTTATTTAATCGCACATTTCAATCTTCAAATGAATTATTCCATAAAATGTCTGCATAAGACAACCTAATCGCCCTCAAAGTGATATCATGATATGGAAAAAAATAACTATTTAAAAATTATATTTGCTAAGTACTTATATAAATGGTATATTTAGAATAAAATGAGTACTTTTATTCAAGCAAGAATTCATTCTTGAATTTCAACTTAACTGTCTCCTTTTTTTAACCATGCATGCTTATTTTTAAACATTTAAAACTACCATTAATATATTACGTAAAGAATTCAGATCAGGTGTAATCAATTTTTTTGAATATTTTTTATTTTCTATTTCTAAGCTTAAAAGCTATCAATTATAGCTGTATATGAAGAAAACTTGTATATTTATAATTTGCTTTATATATATGCATGAGTTTGAAGAAATTCAATAAAGCAAAATTAATTTCTATATAAGAATTATTCATTTCTTGCAAGATATAACACTACAATACAATTTGACTTATTCACATATAAGTTACATTCTACCATCAACTATTTTTTATTTTATTAATAAGAAAAGAAAAGCAGACTACAAGAAAAATTCAGTTACAGGAGGCCATCAAAATGAACAACAGATAAAAGTAGAAAAAAAAATGCAATCAAGTAGATCTACAAAGGCATTTGAAAACATCTTAAAACAATGTTTAACTTTAAACACTAGAAAACAAGGTAAATAAAGGATCGTGAAAATACAAACATCAAAAGAAAAAAAAATTATTTGCATCCGCCCTAAAGGCAATTGCGCATGGCAACTGTGTCATCCTTTTCTCCCAAGGGTTGCAGATCAGCAAAAGGGACGACCACCCTCTACGCTCAGGACACAGAAGGGCTTCGACCCACATCAGTAACTTTATCCCAAGACAGCGATTTGGACGTTACCATGAGAGATAGGGACTTCTGAGTTGGCTCTCTAGTGCGGGGTTCTCAATCTTTTTTCCTCATGTACCCCTGATTAGTCTTTTCTTTCGCAGCCCCCCCTACTGTCATAACCCCCCCCCAATCCTCCCGTCTATTACAAGAAGTTTTTTTATCAATAATGAAATTTAGGTTGGTGGAAGAGTCAAATAACGTATGAATTAATTCCATTGGCAGGACTTATTTTTTGATTTCATATTTTATTCTGATTATAAAGTAGTAATAGTTAAGCCAAATAAAAACAGGTATGGCAAGGATCACATTAATTATAAGGTTAGCTAAAGTACTCTTCAATAATCAGTTATTCAAATGTGAACACCAATGTGATCCCATGCCCAGGCTTATTTTAATGGAACTGCTCAAGAAGCTTATTTCGGTATTTATTCTTAATATATGTATGAAAGAATGCTCTTTCCTGATTCTGTGTTCGTGAAAGGTATTAATATTTTATTGCCTTTTAACACCAGGTTCTTGGTACTCTTCTTTCACAATACCGTCAATCAAATTTCTTTTTTTCAAAATTCAGATTCTAATAGGAATCAGTGGAAGTTCAATTAATTTTCTTTTTTTCAAAATTATTCCTATACTGCTTTTTTGAAAAAAAACCTTCGTTAGATGGTTAATATCATATCACACATCTTTCTTGCTTCAGAGCACGTGTAACTGGTCTTTTAAATGTGTAATATACTAGTTTTTACTTGTTTTTTTGTTAACTTAGTTCGTTCTCAGACAAAAAAGCTGTGAAGTGTCAAAAACTTTACTTTTTTTTTATACAGGATTCCCAAATTCACCTTCTTAATCATAAGACTCGATTTTTTATTAGTTAAAATGGTTCTGCAATCCCTAAATTAACTTTATTTCTAAAAAAATATATCACATAAGTACACAAACTACTGCATTAACCATTCCTTTCATAAATTTGGGATTCATCTTAAAGGGTGGTCTTCAAAAACATATAATTTCATGTCTCAGTTCAAACAATCTTTTGTGAGTACATTTCTCACGAAAACATAACTTCATTACTTTTGAAAGCAGTGGCAGATCAGGGGGGGGGGGGGGGCTATCAGGCTGCAGCACCCCAGGCTAAATCAAGTTCTTGATTTTATTTTAAATCACCGCCTTCATTTGTTATTAATTTTCTCTTTTAAAATATAGTGACAATATTGCTTCAGCGGCAGGTTCTGAAAATTTTTTAACTTTTTCTTGTCATTCCTCTCTTATTGCTAGCATCGACGCATTCGAATACCTTTTTTGTGATTAACAAAAAAACATGGCTACTATTTAAATTATCAGTATTGTATTGTTTTTTATGAGGTATTATCAGGCCAGGTAAAAGTCTGCTGGATTAAAGATAGAAGCTGAAGTTTTACATAAACAGGTTTGACATTCACAATAAGTGGACCACAAGGTACATAAACTCAAGCCCCTCCAGACCCCTATCCTGGATTCATCTTCTTAGAAAGTAACATCGTATGTGTAAGGCTGCCCATGTCTTCATACAAAATTTGTGAACTAAATCAGTTTCAGTTAGATTAAGCAACTAAATGGCGCATTAGTAAAGAAGATGGTTTCATGCGGCCATTTGACTAACTCTCCACAAGTAGCACTTGGTTTTGGACCATCTCCATCTTCATTGCGGAAATCCATATTTTAAGTATTCCATTAGATATTTTCTATCTTCTTCGGAGACACTTTAGTCTAATGTTTTCTCATTATTTTCAGTGTTTGCGAGCAAGATTTTCATACCTTAATTTTCGGCATTATCACTCCCCTTCGTAAAATTTATACAACAACCATTTTTTAATTACTAACAATGCATTTTTTAATTTCATTGAAAAGTTAATTATTATCATTGTGTGGTACTGATACAATCCTATTTATAAGTTTATTATATCAGTATGAAATGTGCATTTTCTTTTAATAAGGCTTTAATTTATTTTTTGTTTTACTTTCCTTTAAATTAATCAATTTTTAATATTATTTTCTCTTTTCGATGTACTCCTTTACATTTACCAGATGCATGAGCCTCTCTAGAGCTCAAGTTAGAATCGCTTTGATGTTTAGGTTTTTTTTAGCGCAAAATCACTTTTGTTTCTTACTGAACAGGGGTAATCAGTCGGCATGAATGATTATCATCTTTCTGATCCGCAGTTATCTCACATGGCTGCCAATCGGTGTTTTCAGCGTTCAGTTCTAGATGCCCAGTCTGTTAATAGTTCCAGTTTTCAACCACTTGTCCATGCATTTTGAGAAATTCAAGCGACAAGCAGGTGAAAGACTCTAAGATGGCGGCTTTCAAATTGAGCACGCATAGCCTACAAACACAGTGTTGTGCCCTGCAAGAAACAAATTAAAGCACCCTTAAACACAAAACTTGAATTTTATATGAACAGTCGTTGTATGCATCTCCTAATCAAGGCAATTAAACTGATGCCTGCGTTTTAATCTCGCTTTTAAGCAAAACGTCAAAACAAAGGCTTGGAAGGATTCAGTCAAGTGATGTAAAATACCCAGGTATTTGTATTTTGAGGTAAATACCAGGGTATTACCCGAGTAAATATTAAAATGGGTATTGCCTGGGTATTGTAATCCACTAAAAAGTAGAAAATAATTGAAATATTAAAAAATTTAGCTTTGAAGTGCATTAATTTAAGAAGTTTTAAAATCTCTTTTTTATTAAATTATGCATAATATAATTAAAAATAGAACCGAAAATTGTGAGTGCAGTTTCTATATTATATGATATGTACTTGAATATGTGTTTACAGCATAAAATATGAAGGCAGCCATTTTGAACAATAAATATATAAATTCCACGAAACTTTAAAAGCAAGTAGTCAAATTTTGATTCATTTTTTAAGTAACAAGAAACATGAAAATAATTTTCAAATAAATTTTTCAATATCAGTAAGATGCAAAAAGAATTCTCCTGTAAATCTTTCTCTTCCTCATGTTTTGGCTATTTTATATTGAATTTACTAAGCAAATCTTGGGCCTCGCCATGCTATTTTCTTCCGCAAAACTACGCATGAGCAGTGTAAGCATTTTTTTTAATGAATATGCATTTAACCATGTAATTAAATGTAATAACACCTCAAATATTCTTCATGGCATTTTTGAGCAAAATTTGACGAAAATTTATTCAGTAATTTGAATTTCCAAACTGTACAAAATAATTGATGTTCCGGTTTTATTTATATAGATTAATACTCCATTTTACAAAATTATAATACATTCTAGTATAGAATTAAATTGATTTTATAATGCTTCCCATAACCTCAAATGGGCAAGAATTTTCGGAGAATTCATGCTAAGGCCTATAATTACGGAAAAACAATATTTATTTCAAGTTTGCTACTTGCTGCACTTTTAGATGCAAAGCGTTATCAGCAATGCATATGCTGTTTTAAGCGTTTTTCTAGTTGAAATTAGATAATTTCGATCTTTTTAATTCTTACTACTGATAGAAAAAGTAACATAAAGAAAATAATTGTAAAGTCATATATAATCCAAAACAATCCAAGTTCAGTTTTATTTGCGTGTGTCAGATTACATAACAAAATATGTTACTTCATATCCGTTATAAAAAAGGATACAACGATTTTTGTCCATAATATAGTAGCAAGAGAAAATTTTCAGAAATAAAAAATAAATAAAAATCATCTTTTCTTTTCAATAAAACTAGACTAATACCATTCGCATTCTCAAAAGAAATCTGAATAATAATATTGACAAATTTACACTCCTTACGACGAAGTTTCTTTTCTATTCAAAATTCATCCAAGAAATACAAAACACTACAGGAAATCTTAAATTCTTTAAAATCCGCTTTAGAAGGTACAGACGACAAAGTCGAAACCTACAAAAAACATCGTGTAATGTTCACAGCAGAATCTTGGTGCATGAGAAATACGAATGTATTTCCTCTCTACCAATTCTCTAAGAAGATTCCGATTGTAGGATTCGAAGAGCAAGCCCTCAGGCTGAATGCCAAGGATCTGCTTTAGTGTGATCGAATTTCTGAGAACTGATTGAAGATTCGAACATCCTTCCAGAAGAATGCACTACCTCCCTTTATAGGAACGAAGGAAGTTTATTTTTCAAACCAGTCTTCTTCTCCAAGCGGTGATTCATGCAGAAAGGGAGATGTCTTGGAAATACAGAAGAAATTCTTTACATGTATCTCAACTGTAAATATAAGAATTTATAGTTGAAATATCATCTGCTATCTAGTTCCCTTCTTATTTAAAATAAATATTATATAATAATATTTATATAAAGTAATAATAAAATATATATTATATATTAATATTTACAGTTCAGATATTTTCTGTTATCTAACTATGCTGTTATTTATAATTAATGGTTTTGAATAAAAATATTTGATGATTTATATTCTAAGTTTTCAGCACTAAAACAAAGGATGGCGCTTTATCCAAGACACTTGGGCGCATTTTGTCTCCATGTGGACGCAAGCAAATTGGAAGAAATTATTCCTTAATTGTATTCTCAAAAATGAATTCAACTGATCAAAAATCTTACATTGCTTGGCTTCATCTATATCATTCAAATGTTGAACAAAAAAGGTTGCATTAAAAGAATTTGTGCAAATGTTCAAGTAATCCAATATTTGCCGATTTCTAATGCTATATCAATCTTTTTGTTATTCAAAAGGAAAGAAGCAGGATAAGTTACCGATGAGAAACGAAAGATAAATATTCCATTTTCGTTCAATGTCCACTTCAATTTTTTAAATAAAGGAATAGATGTTACTCTTCTGTTCCACGTAGTTTGCTTACTTTAATCTAATTTTGGTTATATAAACGTCACGTTTTGAATAAACTCGAAGGTTGTTTGGGACGAACCTCGTAATTTTGAACTGACACCAGAACTGGCACCTCCTTCACCAAGTTTCCACACCACGCCAATGGGAGGGCATCTGACCCACATTAGATTTAGCATGCACCAGGTTCACAAACATGGAGGATCTTGAGAAGAATCGGATTTCGAGCCTCGAAACCCTATGGTTCCGAAGATGAAACCTTATCACAAGGCTACTGTCCCCCGACTAATTTAAATCTCTAAAGCCTGTTATCTCTGTTGAGATGGCATGTGCACTTTCATTTCACATGAGATGTCACAAGACTTGATTATAAAAAGTAATCAATTATTAAGAAAAAATTGTATATGAGAAAAGAACAAAACAAAATCACATTTAAGATTTGGTGAAAATTTAAATAACTATGAAGCATACTTACACTTCATTGGCCAAGGTGCAGTCTATCTCTCTTTTTCGTTTCATAATAGTGAGGCAGTCTTTGCCTCTTGTTTTTTCATTACAATTTGGAGATTATTATTCAAAGAAAAATATATAAATAAATCATAAGAGACAATAAATGGAAAATTATGTCCAAAATTCAAGCTCTTTTACAACAAATATTTATTTTCATATCGAACAAGACACTAATCAGTGTATAAATCGATAAGAGAAAAAAATAAGAAAAATCGAAAGTTAAAAGGGTTGTCATCTGCTGTCTTTATTAAATACAAAAACACATTTTTTTTTTATAATACATCATCCAAATACTACCACAAGGCTTCGAATAAATCTCTTTGAAAAGTAGTTACATGTGAAACCATCGGCCTTAAAGGGCAAAGTACATGGATTTACAATACAATACCGACTACAGTAATGATCCTATACATAACTGTAGGCATATGAAACTACCAGAACTATCTATCGCTAACCGTATGCTCAATATTTCTACGATTCATTGCGTATTGTAATTACCGTTAATGGAGTCGATTCATGCAATGTTTCAGCCACTTGATGAATGGAAATGTTCATTTTATTTTATATCTAACCTCACGTTGTTTACGATTTTTCATGCGAGATTCTAAACCTTCGATCGGGCGCAATATAATAAATGCTAACACGTTCGGGCGCAACTCATTTGTGAGATTAAAAGTTAAATTTTTGCTTAGGCATAGAGAAACACTTATCAAACTGAACTATTCGATCATGCAAAGGTATATTTGCGTTTTTAAATACTTTTTTTGTATTTCTTTGTAATTTCAAATAACTAAGTGTCCAGGAATTGTGCAGGAAGTTGATGTTTGTTTTCCAGCAATGCTCCTTAGCAATGGCAACTGTTGTCGGTGACAGCCTGAAATAATTCGACATTTTTGAACAATATATTGGAAATAACGATCAATATCAGTGAATTAAGGGCTGGGACAGAGATATAAGAACTTTTGCAGGTATATAAAAGGAAATATTGAGAAAAATTTGGAAAATATAAAATACAAACGCAATCGGGTCAACTCATCTACCAGATTAACGTGCCCCTAACGTAAATAAAGAGCACTAGAGGAAAAAACTACGATGCCCTAGTGGAGTGGTAGGGAGCAAGACTGGACAAGTTACTAGAGGTCCCTCACCTTTCTCTATAAAACGCACAATTTGGAACAAACAATATGGCGGCTTAATTACAGATGAGATGCGCCCGATGGAAGGTTAATGGGACCGATTCATGCAATATTTCAGTCACCTCATTAACGGAAATGTGAATGCTATTTTATATCTATCCGCACTTTGCTTTACGATTTTTTCATGCAAAATACTTAAAACATTCCGAAATTAAACTGATGCGGCACATTCGACATGTT
This sequence comes from Araneus ventricosus, assembly GCA_013235015.1. NCBI lineage: Eukaryota > Metazoa > Arthropoda > Arachnida > Araneae > Araneidae > Araneus > Araneus ventricosus. The sequence goes on along the minus strand of BGPR01000401.1, from coordinate 553,853 downwards.
TCACATGAGCACGAATTGACTGCATTATTATAAATAAGTGATTTCTTTATATGAGAAATGCAATTTCACAAAATACACTTAGCTTCTTTCACATTCTCTCCGTGTTTTCAATTGTTTCAAAAGAAATTAGTTGTTCCTCTCTTTCTTTCTTTTTTTATCTGCCAGGCAAGAATCTCTTTAGGCTATTTCAAAAAGTAGAAATCAAATAAAAAGAAGATTAAATCCCCCTAAGAAATTTTGTTCAATTTTTATAACAAGGTTTAGAAAAGTATTGTATATTGCATTCTGAAATGAGTCTTCTGAAAAGAAAGAATGTTTGATTTTTTTTTCCTTTTTGCCTTTTCGAAGAATTCGACTTTCTAAAAATTTTGGCTTTTGTACGGCCCTTTTTTCATTCCAGATAAAATATTGTACTTTAGTAAATGCTTTCAATTTCTTAACTGTGGAGATTGATTCCGATAAAGATTTTAGTATCAGTAGCGCTATGTTAAAAAAAAATTCTCATACAGAATGTGTGGAACGTGCAAATCAAAGCACTTCAGAAGTTTTTATGTTGTAATTCATGATCAAATGGATGAGATATACAATAATCACAATACTCTAAAAACTAAATATTCTTGTACAAAATTATTTTATATTGAAGTTGTTTGGAAAACCTTCTTTATGGAAGGCATGTGTTCTACTGAGAATTCAAACTAATATTGTTATTACTCTCAAGAAGAAGGAAAGAAAAAAATGAAACTGCTCTTGGAAGTATCTTTATTAAATAGTAATGATCAAATAACAGTTTGCAGTTCATGAAGTAATTGTTTATCTTGGTTACTAACTTAAATAACCCAATCAGAAAAATGATTGAAGACTTTCATCTTCACTCATTAAGACCTACCAAAATTCATATTAATACAAAGTGTGAGAAATAAGTAGGGTGAATCACCCCTCAAATCGAAAATGGGAACAACCCGATTATCAGCTGCACCTTTGTCGTGTTCCGTAATATTCAGTTAATAGTAGTGCGTGGTTTCAAGCGCCTGTGAGTCTTGATAAATTTATTATCGACTGCTATCTATGCGGTGGTTTTGTGGCGTATCATTCAGCAGAGAATCAGATTGAAATTCTTGTACAAATTGGGAAAATAAGCAGGCGATAGTCATGCAATGCTGAAGCAGGTGTATGGAAATGACACCGTGACCTTGAAGACTGTGTTCGCGTGGTTTAAAAAGTTTAATTTGTAAGTGAAAGCGTCGAAGACGAGCATCGGAGTGGGTGGCCCACCACGGCCGATAATGTACGACTGCATACCGCTATGCTTGTAAAGCAGAGTTTGCCTCGACATGGGGTTACTAAAGTGTCACCCCCGGACCTGTCACCACCGGACTTTTTCCTGTTTCCTAAACTTAAAGTGGCTCTAGAAGGGCGAAGATTTAGAGACATTATGCACACTCATGCTTCTGTTACACGGGAATTGGAAGCTGTACCAGTGGAGGAGTTTTCAAGATATCTCGACGATTTGCACACACGTTGTCGGAGGTGCATAGTGTACGACGAGTACTATTTTGAAGTATTGTAAACAGTTTCCATGTGAGTTAATCTCAACGTAAGATTTATTTCATCATTTACTCTACTTATTGACCATACCTTGTAGTGCGATCTGTAACCACCCCTCCTCAAAGTTTGTCCTGTAATGGCGCATTTTATGCAGATATCCACTCTCCATTACTGGATGGTATGATTTGTCAGCATAGGTAACTCTTATCCAGGTCTACATTAATATGCAATGCATATTTTTGCGGACATGGATAAGAATAAATGCATTAAATATCTTGACTCAAAATGTACGATTCAATGGCAGTGTACGCCGCAGAAATTATTCAAGTATACTTCATAATTTTTATTTTGGATCATTATTCTCAGTTTTATGCGTTACCAACTGTTCTATTTTCTTGTTCTCATCTCATAACGCTTACATTATGTCGATATATAACTGCCGGTAATCAGTCATTGAAGGCTTAAGACTTAACAGAATAGTTGCAAAAAAATCTTAAGGGATATTTAGATGGTTTCAAGCCCCAACTGCTGTCTTAGATATCTCGCAGGACATTAAAAAATTATAGATTTCGTGAAGATGCGGTATTTTTCTAAAAAACTGTCTTCTAAACTCTAAATCTTGGCCCGTTTTTTAAATATGCGGCAGCTTGAGACAAGACTTTGATTTAAAAATTGAGTCGAACCGAGATTACGTGCCTCGTGACCTGCTTTGTTTAATTACAGATGGCTGCGGTGGCCTGATGGAAAAGAAAATGTTTAGGAAACCTCAAGGTAGGGGGTTCGATACCCTATTCCACCAATGTTCCGCCGTGTACCAGAGCTGTAAAATCCGTCGTATTCACAGCTCTCTTTGGTGTGTCGTGGAGGTTTGGAAGGGAGGATTCGTCATCATCATATCACCACGGTTCTAAATTACACAAATCTCCTAGACTGGCCCCGAAAGGAACGTTAATCTACCTTGTTATAGGTCGCTAGCTATGATAGTGGTTGTAGAGTGTTGGAGAATAGATGGTGCTTGGAGTTTATATTGCTAGCAACATTTCTTTAGGGGAAAATGCCATTCCCGCATACCCTATAGCGTACAGGCACAGGGAGTTGATCGACATTTTTCAAGTGATTCTCCATTTGTACCGATGTATCGAAATTATTTCTTATTCCTTGCTATTCTGATTGGATTTAGGTTTAATTCAAATGAGTTTATTAAATGCAATTAGCCTAATTAGCAATCCTAGGTTCGACTTTTGTCTAATAATTATTTTTACTAATGTGATCCATTTAACACTCAGAATACGACACAAAGAAAGACAATATTAATTTGAAAAATATAACATTAAACTTTATTTACAGTATGTATATTTAATTATAAATTTAGCATTAAATAATATAAGCCCAGGAAGAGTAGGATCACATAAAAATAATTAAAACAGTGTCTAACCAACAGTCTTATTTGTCTTTAGAAATTCGATATAATCAAATGTATTTCAAACACACCAGGCTGCGTCAAGCAATCTCCAGTCCAGTTTTCATTAAATTATATGCACTTGCAGTTTCCAATCAGAGGTACTAATAAAAGAAAGTCACTTAATTGCTTTCTTCAATGACAATATATGGTCTCAATAAAATCTTTTAATTTACCAGGCAGCCACCGTCATTTGGATAACATCTTCACCGTCAAGCCATTCAGAGACATCGGCCACTTAAGTTTTTCCCAACAACCCATTCCGATTCTTGTTTCATTCTTCACAGCTCTCCCTTTTCTTATCTCCACCCCCTTATATATGTCAAGGTCTAATCTCCTTCCTTTGCTTTGCTGAATAGGCAGGTGCAGCAAAGGGTGGTGTCTCTGGATTGTTCTTGACCTTTCTAGAGTTCTGTGTATACGTCGCTTTACTCGCGAGGATTTAGAGGGTGGTGTCTTGATTCTTCTCGATCTATCTAGAGTTCAAGAGTGACGCCGCCTCTACTTCGCGAAGGTTATTCGCCACCATTCTGGAAATTTCTATTCCAGAGAATTCTCAAGTTCACTATGTAATTCACTGTGTTCTAATTCAAGCAAAATATGACACAACATTGCTGTGAATGGATACTAGGATCATGGTATAGTTCTGCTAGACGAAACAGATGATAAAGAAAGTAGTGAGATATAATAGCAATAGTCTCTGCTGAACTTCCAGATACTAAATGAAGTACAGGGTAATAGCTGTAAACTTTCAGCTAAATGTTAAACTTGGATTCTACGATTGTAATTCTTCGTTTTCTGAGATAATGTTAGCTTAAATAAATTGAAAGTATATTTGCGAAAGATCTGGTTTCAGGGCGGTTCTTAATTAATAAATCCGTGCCTTGTCGAATATTACCTACCATTTTTGCCTCCATTCTACGAAAAGCCAACAATGTTTCATAATAAACTTTAATTAAAAATCAGTATCCTGTAAATGACATGTAAACGTCAGAAATATCGTTTTGAATTGAAAATTGCATGTGAAGAAAGCCTGGTTGAATTAAAATAAACAGAAACGGATATAAAGGTATTTCAACATTAAGATTTAAATAAAATACAATCGTGGAATGATGATGTACAGGTAAAGGGAAATTGTATTTAATAACAGTATTTGCGTCGTGTTCAAAAATTTTAATGTCTATTGTGTAACTTATCTAAACAGAAAAAAACCTAAACTAGAAGTTCACAAATATAAATGGAAGTAGTATTTACAATATTCGAGATTGTTCAAAAAAGTCTTACAAATCTGTGCAAAAAATAAATTGGAAGTTTTTTTTATATCTGTTACAGGAGATGTATGAAATCCGGTAATCATTTGAATACCTAGGAATTTAATAGAATGCCTAAAACTGACCGGCAATGTATGAAACGATTAAAATTCCACACATTTCCTAGGTAATCTATAGAATTCCAAATGACAAACCAGCAAAGTATGATGACTTCTATAGGCATTTACTTTCAAAAGGAGCTCGGATTATATTTTCATGGGTTCCCTCCCATGTTGGCATTACCGGAAATGAATTGGCAGACAAATCTGCAAAGTCGGCTACAGAATTCTTGACACGACCAATTGTTTATGCTGATGTGCGATCTGCCGTCAATCAGTGGTGCCATTGTCAGTGGCAAGAAAAATGGAATATGGAAACAAATAACAAACTCCATGTCATTAAACCGGTTCTCTCGTATTGGGTTACGAAACTTAACAGACGCTGTGACGTCGTGTTAACTAGACTTCGTATTGGGCATACACGACTGACACATAAATATTTGCTCTTTGCGGAGTCTCCTCCAACATGTAGCCATTGTGGTGACATACTAACTGTCAAACACATCTTAACAGACTGTGTGGCTGTTGATAGACATCGGTTGAGGTACTTTTGCTCAAGCAGTTTCGACTTGTCATTTTTATTGGGACAAATTCCACATTTTAACCTCTTCATGTACTTGAAGGACATTGGTGTTTTCCATGATATTTAGTTTTCTTATCTTTGATCTGATCTCTTTTAAATGTCTTGTTTTAGTAACTTTGTACTGTCGGTTCATTCATCTCACTTTTTTACTTGGATTTTAACTAACGATTCTTTTAAGCACTTATTTTCTGTACAGATTCTTGGTTTTCGGCGCAGCTTATCCCATTTGAGGTTCTTGTGCCAGAGAAAGTCACATCAAATCAAATCAAATCAAACCAACAAAGTATGAAATACATCGCCGATTCGATTTTATAAGAAATAAAATTAAGTGCAATTCAAAATAAAATTATTTCTTTTCTTGATTCAAGAAGTAGGTTCATATTTCATTTTGTTTTATTTAATAAGAAAGGCATGCATTTTGTTTCGTACAACTTTCGTTTTTCTTTATGTACTTTGAATAAAAGATTTTTAGTGGCACTGTTTCATTATTTTTGAAAATAACATTTGCATTTTGGGGAAAGAATGCACATCTTTTAAATAATAACCCTATCATGACCGCTTTTCATACTTTGCCTAAATAGCATTTGTCAGTCTATATAATGCCTAGGAAAAGTATATTATAATATTTCCCACTTTGCCTGAAAACGTCCGGCATATTATAAAATGCCTAGGTATTCTATAGAATGCAGGCGTTTCATACATTGCTGGTAAGATATCGAAGAAAAATAAATCCTTTTTTTACTCATGGGCTATACCAGCTGGAAGTAAAAGTATCTGATCGATTGCAGCGATAACAGGCACTAGTAACATTATTCCTTCTCTCAATATTTTGACCAAAAAAATTACCTTATACCGAACAATAAATCTTTCGGTTGAGCCATTGCTACAAAAAATGAAGATGTTTCTGTATATTCGTTCAAAATCCTTTGATAAGTTCATACATGACAAATTCTTTATGTGGGTCCTCGCTAAGTGAAAGAACACATTCGTTACGTCGAAATATACATAAAAAATGATTTATGCCTACATATTCCAATTTCTTTCATGGAACTACTACAATAGTTGCCCTTTTTGAAAAGAAATCGAATCGGCATCGAATATCAAATGACTTTTATTCAAGAGGTTCATTGAGATTAATCATAACCTTGGGACTGCAGTATTTCTTATAAAAAGCCTTTCCTCGCTATCATAAAAGGAATGTGAATGCATTGAAATGCGAAGGAAATACCTGATGAAATACGACGGTAATAGTATCTAAGTAAAGAAAAAGGGGGAAAATGAGCTCTTTGTACTTTTGGGTGTCCTCAGTGCGTAGTAATGTCCTTTTATCTTCTGCTTCAGATCTTCGTATTCGGCACATTTGTTTCATCCACAAAAATAAATATTATTCAGTTTTAAGCATTATATCTTGCAAAGAATAATCTTTTGGCACAAAGTTTTTCCAATAAAATGATGTGTATATTTATTAATTAATTTATAAGAAGTAAAACATATTCTAAAACCAATCGCCATAAGACAATAAATACTAAGCAGATTCAAAAAACAATATTACTTAGCATGATTAGCATCTCTACTTTATTTTATTGTTGAAATGATGTAATTTTATTGCTTTTATGAGATTTCACTGAACATATAACTTTCCAATATGTTTAGCGCAGCATGACCAGTATTGGCTCTTTCGCCGTTAATTAACAGAAGCCGTATTCTCGATAGGAATATAATTGATATTGAATCTTCGAATAGTAATTGTCGAACTGCAATTTAAATTATGTATTTAATTTATAAGTATACATGGGTATGCAGGATATTCAACTTTCATATAATTAAAAATTACTGTTCGAAGATTCAAGTTTAAAAAACATTAATTTATGGAAAAACCCTCATCATTTTGCTTTTAAGAACAAAAACAATTCAGCTTTTGCAGCGTCTGCATCTTTCTAAATCTTAACGGTAGCGAACTGCCATTTTTATATAAATTACCTTATATATCTGACTTCCACATTTCTTACATGCATAGTAAAATATTATTTACTATAAATGCTCACATCTTCTCTAATATTCAAGGTATTTACTTCAAAGTTCAATACAATTCTTCTCTAAAATAACTGTCACATATTCTATCAGTTTCGCACAATTTGGTTAGAAACTCTGCTTATTATAAGCAAAGACCACGCGAAAAAATTTGGGATATTTTAAAGAAACCTCTATATCTTCCTGTATATTCCTGCTTCCTATTTCTACAAAATACATGTCAATACAGTGCAAATCAAACAAAACCATTGATGAAAGTTTCAACTCCTCATTATCAGCGTCCTGTGCAGAGGGATGTGTCGAAATCTCTTTTAGTCTTCATCACTTTCTAGTCGCTCCCCCCCAAAAAAAAAATGCCCTCGTGACCAAATCTTCACTGAAAATTGTAGGTCCCACGATTCTCCGCACCTGATTGTGAACCATTGTATCCATATTAACATCAAATACAGTCTTACAGCTTTCTTAGTTAAACATTATACTGGAAGCAACATAGTTGATGATTCGCTGTACATTTGATCCTACCCCTGCAAAATGTAAGTTGAAACTTCAAGATGGTTCTGAGAGGGGGATGCGAATCTGTAATGACCTCCCCAGAGAGTCGTACACATTTTAAATCGATTTCAGTTCTGGAGATGCGGCGATCGGTCTGGCCAATCTCTAGTGATTATTATGAATTTCAATATAATCGTTGATTAGGCGACCCAGATTGGACGAGAGCTCGCTTATATAAAATTAAACGTCACTCTTCAACTTCATGTCAACATTACAATGAAGTCTCGAGATTGTCATTTTGTGGAAATAATTGGACAAGAAATCCTCAATCTTCGTCATAATGATCAACAAATGAGCATAAGGAATTGATGCAATGATGAATAACAATGACCTCAATTTTAGTTCTAAATCCTGTCTTATATTATTCTCATAAATATTGTATATTGAGTTATATTAAAAAACATCAGCAACCCATAAAAAGGTTACTAACAGTTGAAGATAAATAATTTGCGCATATAATCGCATATAAGCATACGATATATGAGACTAATCGAAACAAATATGTACAAGTATTGCATAGTAGTATCCTCATGTGGTTGATTTTTCAATCAGGATTTAAATTAGGAGAAAGTCGGGTAAGACAACGAAGAATGTAAGATGACGAATTGCATTTTTCTCAAAAATTACCCTAGAATAAATGCCCCGATTCTACAGCATCTGAGACCTACAGCGACCAGCTACCCGTATCACATAAAACGATTCCACCCTGTATTGACCGAGCAAAGCAAAGACTACGTTTTAACTCAACCATTTATGCACTTTGTCTGTCTGTAAATTTGTTTGTTAAGCGAGTATGACCAAACGCTTTGTTTGATTTCTTTCGAATGTGGCGTAAATGTGTCTTGAAGGAATAGAATATAGTGCATACGTTTTATTTCTATTTTTTACCGTTTTTATTTTGAGGCCATTTCGACGCTGTGGTGAGTAAATGGCGAGTTTGGAGCCGTTAAAACGTTTGAATTATTTTAGTAAAGGCGAGACGTGCAACTTTAATCTTGTAGATACTGATAAAAGCAAACATTTATTTGAAATTTCATTAATAGGATAAAAACAACATATATTGACGAATTTTCAGGTTTGTTTACTAACATTAAAAACCTCGACTTTATCTGCTTGTAAGTTGGACTTCCGCTTTGAAGAATGAAGATTCCATTGACTTAGCAGTACACCGGAAATACGTAGTACAGGCATTTAATGTAAACAAACAAATCAGAAAACTCGTCCATAATGGTAATTTTGTTCATACCGATAAAATAGATATTTCACTGTCATAGATTTTAATACTGATGAAATAAAAGATTTGTGAAGATAATTTGCATTAATAAAAAAGAAAGAGAGAAACAAAATCATTAGTTTCTCTTGTTGATAGCTGTTTTTCCAGTTTAGTTCCATCTAATCTTGTTTCTCTCTTTTCATGAAAGGTTTTTCAGTGATTCTACAAAACGTTTCATATTATAAAAAGTCGAAGTAGATTTTATATTATTCGTGCAACGTTTTTTTTTGCGTATAAGATACTTCTTCCATCTATAAGTGCTATTGCCTCTGTTAAGGTTATGATGATAAAAATTGCTTTCTTGGGAAATTTATGTCTTATAAGAATTTTATTTCACTTGAATTTCATTGCATTGCTGAAATATTTTAACACACCCGCTTCCGCATTTTATTTTCGCAAAGTGATTGCATTTGTTTGGAAATAAAATTTCTACACAATTTTGGTGTACAGTATTGTGCATTGATTGTAAACATAGCTTTGTAAGATAGTGAATATATGAGGACAAAGAAGGTACGTTGGTGTCCAAATGTTTAGCACAATTCTTAAGATGCGACAAATTTGGCGTTAATATGGATACAATAGTTTCAAATCAGTTGTCAAAAGTAATATTGAATTGTATCAAAGGTGAATATCCTGAATACTTATGGATGCATATAAATTTAATACATTCAGTATACAAGTTAAATACATACAATTGCAGTTTGATGATCACTATTCGCAGATATAATTTTAAAAAATATCAGTTTGAGAGAAAAGACTCATTACTTCCTTTCTTTTAGAGAACAAAAGCAATTCAGGTCTTACAATGCCAATATCTTTCTGATCTTAACGGTAGCGAATTGGCATTTTTATATAAGCTGCCCTATATATAGGACTTTGAAATTATGAAAGAAAAATTGTGCTATGTTTCGCGCATGTGCAGTTCAAAATTAATTAATAGAAATTCTCATATTTCCTTTATTTTTCAATGCATTTTCATCGAATTTTAAGAAAAATCGTTTCTAAAATTATTGTAACTCATTCTCTAAGTTTCGTATAATTTGGTTGAAAATACTGCATGTTATAAGCAAAAAACGTGTGGAAAATTTGGGATGTTTTTAAAAACCTTTATATCTTCCTAAATATTAGTAGTATTTTGATGTAAATGTATGCAAATATTATGCTCATCAAACGAGATCATTGATGGAAGTTTCATCTCGTTATCAGCTTTTGTGAAACGGGACTAGTCGAAATCCCTTTTCGTCTTCATCACTTTCAAGTCGCCCTCCCCCCAATGTCGTCGCGGCGAGATTTTCACTGTAATATGTGAGCTCCGACTACTGTATGTCCCACACATCTCCGTAACTGATTGCGAAACATTGTATCCACATTAACTCCAAATTTGTCACATCTTAAGACTTGTGCTAAACTTTTGGATACCAGTGTACCTCATCGAGAATTAAATTATGATGTCCTGCGTCCATACAAACAATGCTGTCTTCACAATGAATAACAACATTGGCTAAACTTTTAAAAAATGTGATGAAGAGAAAATATTAGATTTTTTTGATTTTTGGGGAACGAGGTCTATTGTTCACAGACCTACTGTTAGTGTGATACACAGTACGCGGTAATGTGTTTTTGAGTTGTTCCTACGCAGCTTTCGGTTGCTACTTGATAAGGAATAGCGTTAGCGGAGTAAATATTTCTGATTTATATATGTGATATTCATAAAGAGCTAATCAAAACGTGTTCAACAACATATTATTTTAATTTTTTTCTGATGAGCTGATATCCTTCTAAGTTTTTTTTAAATAAACAGGCGAAGTCGGGTTAGATGACGAATTTGATGGAGTATAAGATGACAAACTCCTCCACGTTTTCATGTGCTCGACATACTACCTGACTGCCATTTGCTCGTCATGCACTTCACTTGCACTCCACGGAAAAATGAGCATCTCATTGAAAAAGGAGAAAGAGGAAAAAGAAGTTAAATGAAAACTGTGACAACTGAAGAAGATTGAAGTTAATAAGACTAAACGCAACAAACCTGCTAAAAATTTACAAAAAATGAAAGTAGCTAAGTGACACTTCGACTTTTAATGTTCTGAATCTGAAGATGAATTCATTCCTTTGAATTTCCTTATTTCCTTACGTTGACGCTGGCGACAATATGGACCCAGAGGACCTCTATAATGAAGAATACATCATTTGCAGTCAGCAAGAGAAAACAGAATTGGGATTCCAATGTTTTATGTGCAATCTCTGGTCCCATTCCACATGTACTGATTGGGGCAAAATCCAAGCTCATGGCAATGCGATTTTTGTAATTGATTTCATTTCTTAAAGTTTGAATCTAAAATTGCGATTTCATTTGTCTTTTGCTGCTACTTTAGTCGGATTATGTTTGTTTCCTGTTATGTGCAATTTGTTATGATTCACATTTAATCCCAACAGTTTTAAATAGTTTTTTGATAACATATGATGTTGAATAAAATTGTTATCTCAATTCGTCATTTTGCTTGACACTATTCGCTATCTTACACGCACAGTTGGGTAAGATGACGAAAATGACTTTTTTTTCTAAAATGAAATTTTGGGGTCTCAAATATAAAAAGAAAAATTTAAAAAATATTATTTTAAAGTAAAGAGTGGTAAGCAGATTTTGCCGAAACAATAATCCTCCGGCAACTAATATTGAGGTAAAAAAATCCCCAAAGCTTAGGGTTGCTATCTTACCCGATTTTCTCCTAAATTAATTTTCCAAGATTATTTTTGCAGTAAAAAATAATCAATTCAGAAAAAATTATATCTCAAAATATGAAACCTTTCCTTTTATGATAAATATTGAAATAAGTAAACGTTTATAAAAATATTTCTGTAGAGTTATAAATTATTTAACCCTCCTAGCAGCGGAAACGGCTTTTTCCTTTTTCATGTTCAGTTTAAAACCGGGTAATACTTATTTATATGAATATTTTCTTTTACATCCATGAATAAAATATTCTTAAGATTTCAGAAACATGATTAAATACAGAAGAAATTGGTTTCTCACAAAAGTTAAGTCGAATATAGAAATTGCAATAAAAAAGTGAACAAGCTGTTTCTTACTTTTAGAAATTTCTCCCAGCCATAAAAAAACATTTTATACGCAATATTTTATGAAATAATGAAGAGAAAATAAGAAAGGTTAAGTTCCTCTACTAAGATTGATCCTTTCTTTTTTTTATTTCAGCTATTATGTCTATATTTATTATGTATAAGAAGAACCCCATATTTGGCAGAAAAAGCACTCTTATTTCGCTACATTCACTTTAAGTGATTGCAGTGGGAAAACTATAAAACATGTCCTCTTTTTATGTGGGATAAAAATACCACTTCTGAGACCTCTTCCAAGTCATTTTGTTCAGCATGAATTATTGAAATCTTGAAAAATGTTGCATTCGAGCGGGGAAGTAAAACCAATAACTCGTATCCCTCTGCAAAATAATAAATTATTTTAACTGTTGAGATTTGAATGTTGCTCTTGAGATGTGTAATTCCTTCCGAGTTTGAAAGACAGCTGCATTAGTTTAGATTTCTTCTGCCTCAAAATCCTCTAAGAAAATAAAAGAGAGAGATTATCTTTTGCAAACATTTTAGATTCGGTCCATATGAGACTTATTGTTTCATAAATTTGGAAAGACGTTTTTGGTAGAATTTCATGTTATATTTTCATTCAAAGATTTCGGAATTGAAGTATAGGATATCTTTCACGTAAATGGATTTTTAGTCCTGAAATTTATTTTTAAGCAATGCGAATAACTTTATTTCTAAATGGGTGTAAATAAGTCTTCAGAATAATAATGAGAAAATTCGTCAATTTTCTGATTTTATTCACGCATTTTGAAGATTGACATTGTTGCTATAAAATTCCATGGTATATTTTCATTCAAATTATTTGGAAATAAAACGTTGAATGAAGTTCGTGTAAATGGTTTCTTTGTACTAAAGTTTGATTCCAAAAAATGTGAAGAAGTGTATCAAAAGAATTTGAATGAAATTATCATAATCCAGAAAAGGACTTATAAATTATTTAATTACCCTACCGATTATTTCAAAGAATAAGATGAAATCCAGCAGTTTGTTTCTAGCTGAGTTAAAATATATTGAATTTGTAGTTTATTTTTTAATAATGTGAGGTAATAAAAGGTTAAATTGTTGTCTCAAACACAGTTTCTGAGTCTAAAATGTTGACTGGTCTTAATGTAAATTATTTTATAATCCTGTTAATTTTTTCACAGCAATGTGATTGATAGGAGGATTATCCTGTAAATTGGATTCTCAAATTTTTGATAAAAATCCTTTATTGTTAAAAATGGAAATAAGGTAATAAAATCCCTACAAATTACATCAAACTATTGGGTAACTTGTTCTTATATCTGACATTTTTGAATGAGAAAATAAAAAGTGGAATTGCTATTTCATTCACATTTTTTTGGAAAGAAACAGACATACAATCTCTTCTAATAATAAAGGAAAATGTTTGAGTGTATGTGTGTGAGTGTGTTGGCGCTCTACATGGTAGACCACTGGACCTAGAGCTACGAAATTTAGCACAAACATACTTTGGAGGGTAGGAATGTTCACCTCTGGCCCGTTTTTTGAAATTGTAATTAGAATTTTAATTAATTAAAAATTAGGCGAAATTTCGGAGTTTTTCCTTGATAACTTCCAAAAATATTACAGCAAAAAAATCATTTCTAGACTATCTGAAAGTGTAATAAATTACCTTTTCAATTATATCAATTAAGTTATCATACTAATTTTAATACATTTTTAAAATTAATTTTAGCATAATTTACAACAATACTTATCATTGTTAAAATGAAATGCAAACCGTTTTCATTGTTAAAAAAATATTTAATTGTGAGTTTATCTTAGATTTTTGAAAGCTAAGATAAATATCCTAATAGATTTTACTTTATTTTTTTTATTTCATGAAGTTTTCTGTGAGATCTGTAAACAAAGTCCTACAAGACAGTAAGTTTATTAGGAAATATATCCAGTAAAGTGAGTTATTTTCGTTTCTATGATTTGACTCTTTTTCAACATCATGTCTAAATCCACCTAACATAATGATGGGCATAAAGTGTGCTGCGCCATTTTAATGTTGAGATTAAATGCATATTCTGCCTACGGAATAAGAAATTTAATTTGGCGCCAACAACCTGCAAAGACACGTTGGATAACACGGACAGTTAATTTAATCTTTTAGAGACGTTTATGTAGACAACGAACGCAACAGGTGAAATGCTACTAAAAGTACACAGGTTAAGTGTATATCACAATTTTAAATTTAAAATTACTTTGATAAAAGATCCATGAATATCAAATTATACATTCAATTAAAATCAAATTCCCAGTGAACAAGCTGGTCGCCGAAGGCGCCTGGTAAATTGCTATGGAAAGAATCTTTTGGATTATTATTATGTACTGCATATAATTTAAAAATAAATTAAAGCATTTTTTAACCGTCTCTACTAACTATTTGGAATATTCAATTCCATCATTTGTTATGTTATTCGAAAATTCCAAATTTTCTCATGTGAAATGTATAAATGTTTACGATTATAAATAATTAATTTTTAATTAAAAATCTCTCATATCCTGCAAATTCAAAAGTTATTAATATGAATTTGTTACAATATTATTATAGCAATAAATTTGTATGAGTATCTTTTAGTTTTTAACAGTTATTATGAAGTAATTATTAATTAAGTAGTTATTATGTTAATTACACTGGGCCACGACATTACGATATTATAATTTATTTTCCATGTCTATCAACTATTCAAATACATTATGCACTTCAAATATTGGAATAAAACTTCTATCATACTATTTTATTTTAAATCTTGCATAATGTTTTAAAAAATTCCATTAATGGAAATGACAGGACTGCTTAGAATTCGAGATTAAATTCATTTTACAGACAGAATCAGAGATAAAACATTAGAAAAACTAGAATTAAAGACCATAGTAAATGATATTTACAGAACGAATGATATTTTCAAATTTTGCAGATTTATCGTTTCGTCGTATCTTCGCAGATTATTGGTTTTTTTATATTTTGAAATTCCTCCGCTTAAATATTTTTCGAATAAAAAATTTATTTTTAATGTCTAAATGCAGCTCAAAGGCGTGCATAATGTTTAAAAATTATTCCATTAATGGAAGACATAGGTCTGAATATTCAACTAAGAATTCTATTTAGATTCATTTTATAGAGAGAATCAGAGATAAAACATTATAAAACTAGAACAAATAATAATTACAGAACGAATGAGGTATCCCTTCTCTTTCGCGTATTTATTCGTTTTAATACATTTAAATTCATTTAATTAAATATTTTTTGAATAAAAAATAACGTCAAATCTTAAAGCGTGTCCATTTATACAGTGTGTCCGATAAAGTCCGTGGTTACGCCAATAATTTCTAAACGGCAATAGCTATATTCTTAAAAGTGGGGTCTAGGTATAGTAAAGTTGACATGCGCTACGCAAAGAAACCGCTTACAGCTCCACCTGGCGGCAAAATTCGGAGTTACCATTCTTATCTAAAAAACGGTACGAAATACGGGGGAAAAGTAAATTACAAAATTGTTCAGCATCATCGATTTATTACAAAAGACATCTTGCGCACAAAAATTATACAAATGAAGAGCACAAAACGCGTGTTTGTTTGATCGCGTTGAACAAAACTGCACTTGCCAGAAATAAGGGTCATCTATCTGTCATGCTGAAAAAGGTGTCCTTCAGCAACAATACACATCTGGACGCGGTATTGCACTTCCCGCTGCACATTGTACAACATGGCAGGTGACACGCTGTCACATCATCATTGCAACCGTAATACGTTTTCGAAGTTCCTGCAATGTTGATGGAGGGGTTGCATACACTCGCTGTTTTATGTATCCCCACAGAAAGAAATCCAATGGGTTCAGGTCAGGCAAACGTGGAGGCCATTCCACGCAACCATCATACCCTATGACTTGTTGCTGGAATGTGTCCTGAATGTACTGTTGGGCTCTTGATACCTTGTGCGGAGGGGAGCCGTCGTGTTGGAACCATACATTCCGGAGGTCACTCAACGGCAAATCCTGTAGAAAATCGGATATTACGTTCTTCTGTTTCTCTTTTCTTCCGCGTTGTGTCGCGTTACACTTTTGGAAGTTATCAACCAAACAAATATGCATTTAGCGCCTTCTATTTTTAACATTACTGAACGGAAGGATCTTCTCTTACTAAATCGATGTTGCTGAACAACTTTGTAATTGACTTTTTCCCCGTATATCGTACCGTTTTTGAGATAAGAACGCTAACTCCAAATTTTGCCGCCAGGTGAAGCTGTAAGCGCTGCGCATGGCAACTTTACTATACCTAGACCCCACTTTTATGACTACAGCTTTTGCCGTTCAGAAATTATTGGGGTGACAACGGACTTTAGCGGGCACACTCTATAAATTTTAGGAAAAATTACTGAAAAAATATTATTTATTATATTCATTATAAATGAAATGAAATTCTCATACATTTTTAAAAAGAAATATTTGTTAAGCAGTGAAAAAAGGAAGTTCAAGAAAAAATGATTTTGTGAAAATGTAAAACACATCGCATAAATGTTTATGTCTTTTCGGAAGACATAAAAAGAATTTTCGTATTTTTCAACATTGTTATTTCCGCGACATAAATTTTGCATTTTTACTAGAAGAAGTGTTTGCATATTCTTCATATCACTACGTAAGAAATAACCCAGTGCTCAATTTCTTCATATTTCTTAAAAGTTGGTATCAATAGAAATAAAATTTCGTAACTTTTGAAAACTCGTCAACTGAACGTGCACCTTGCCAACGATAATTAATTCTACTCATAAAATTATTCATGAATCCAATAGAACTAAAGAAATGTTATTGCTTCAATTTTGAAAAAAATATTAATATTAAAGAAAAAATTACAAAGAAATGAATTTTGTTCAAATGCTAATTTTCCGAACTTTATGATGTAAAATTGGGTTTTGAGCAATAAAATGCTCCGAAGTCATTTCTGAAAAACGTAAAAAATTAGTTTATTTTCTAATTTCTCAATTCAAATTCTAATTAAAATTTCTGAAAATTCTTTTTAATGAGCGCCGCCTACCCCAAAAGAAATCACCTGTCAATTTCAAGTTTCTATTCCTATTGGTTGGGAAATTTCGTGATGAGTCAGTAAGTGATATTTCGCTTTTATATATATAGATTCACTTGAAAAAATTGAATTATTCGAAAAAAAGAAACTCCAGTTTTTCATACTCCAGGTAGTCCAGCATGTTGTCCGATATTGTACAATATTTTTCGATATTATATAATATTATATGATATTGTACAATTTTATACAATACTGCGAATATTGTTCAATATCGTATAATATTGAACAATATCTTTGTGCTCCTAGGGATTCACTTTAAAAATTAATGTAAATTATGAAAGCATCTGAAATTTTAAATGTGAAAATTTGAAATTTTGATCTTAAATTATTATTTCAACTGTAGTTAGCAAAGTTGATTTTATACGAAGTACTCAAGAAGTTCAGTTTGTATCATAAGATTAGTATTCTTAAAAAAATAACAAAAGCTAAATAATTTTAAAATATATGAATCATAATATAATTAAATATATTATAATATTCTTATTAAATATATTATAAAATATAATTTTATAATATATTTAATAAGAATATTTAAATATGGTTCTAGTGATAATTAATAATGGTGTGTAATGGTAAGCAATCATCGTGTGCTAGAGAACAATATCTTCTGTATTTCAGTATCTGGTTCGTATCGTAAACCTATCGCATTGATTCATCCCATTTATGTTAAAGGGACTACTGTGTAATTTATTAATCGTAGCAAGTATAAGCTAATAATGGTTAATTAAATTGTTGATAAAACTCCAATAGAGGAAAGTTCTTAATTAAGAAATTCATTGAACCTTCGCCTTTTTAATTAATAAAATTTTCATTAAAATTCATTAATATATAATTCACAAATATTGTTTTATTATTAATAAATTTTACTTTTTGAAGTTAATCTAATTTTATTTCCATTCCAATTTATTGAACTTTGAATATTTAGCAGACCATTGATCAACCGGAATGCACATTTTGAGTGAAAAATGCATTTCTAGATCCAAACCCTTTTCGTTCCCCTTCTATTAAATAAGAATCTATAATGCACCTCATAAATATAAGAAAAATCCAGCTGTCTTGAAAGCTTTATGACTGTGCATAAGAAAAAATTGCAGTGGTCTGATATTAAATAAAATTTCTTCAAAATATTCAACGTAAGAATTTTGAAATATTTTACTGCATTATTGGCTATCATAAACTGTAAAGATTTATTGCTGTTTTCGACCTTTATGCCTGAAAATACACAAATTCATAAAGTCTCGAAGAAGATGGGAATTTTATTCGAAAGAAAAATGAAATCATGGCATTCACATGAAAAATAAAATCTTTTCAGTGAAGAATTTGATGCGTCTCGACTTGTCTGGCTTATATAATGTTAAAAGTTGCTCATAATTAAACATAGTTTTACGTTTCGGTTCTTCAGTTTGAAAATTTTTATTTACACCAATCGTATAAACAAAAAATTATCATCCATTTTAATGTGAAAAACCTTTCATCATTTCACTTGAAAGTTCTTAATAAATTAATGGTTTTATTTCTTCATTATCAAACCTTTATTGAAGATTGAAAATATATTATTGTATTACTATGAGCTCAATACTTAAGAACAGAAAATCGTGGTTTTTTCAGATTTTCAACACAGCATAAAAATATTTTCTAATGACATGTCTTTTGATCGTAAGAAGATAATTTCTCATGAACTTTAGAGAATTTTGGATAATGTCTCCATCTATTTAGTAATTTACGCCAGTAAAGTTTGGCTGCCGTTGGCGATGGTTGAGAGAACGTTTGGCACAATTAATTCCTAGTGCAGGGTTGCTTTTTGTAAACACGTCACTCTGCGTCGCTCTCGGAGAAGGAAAAGGATGACATGTGTGGCCTGTTAGTGGCAGGCTTTGTTGTAATAGCTCTGGCTTCTCAGTGCTACCAACTGGACTATTTTTGTTTAAGTATGTTGTCTGTCTTGTGTTTGCCTACGTCCAAATAGATATATTTTTCTAAAATATAGTGTCGTTCTTTCAAGAGACAGAAACATCAGAATCCTTAAAATCTTTATCAATATGGTACCTTAGAGCTTTATATGTGATTTTTTATGAAAATCAATCGGTATTTCACAGTCTAAACTCTTATTGATCTCTTGGCTCTGATTCTGAGGCTATCAACCTTCAAGACGTTTAATGTTCTGTCATAATAACAACCATTTAAATACAGTGGCGGACTGGTGAGGTTGCCAGCTTGTCGGATGGCAAGTGGGCCCCTTTAAACAGAAGACAATTTGGGCCCCCAGGAAGTGTGGAAGAAAAAAAAAGAACTCTTTCTCTATAGTAAGCTTTTCTAAAGCAAATAAATAAAATAGCCCTGTACCCAAGGTCCATGTTTCGGCGTTTCACATCCGTCTTTGGGGATTTATTGCCGTTGTAATTCGATCCAAGACGCATTTCCAAGACGCGTAAAATTTTACTTACTAAACTGATCTATCAGAATTAATGAGGACTAAATTATTTTATAATCATTTAAAATGAAAACTCTCCATTCAGTCTAATTACTGAAATGAGAGCTAAGTGAGAAGTATTTTTTAAAAATAAAGAATGATTTCTTCCTTAGACCTTTTAATTCTAATGGACTGATTCCTATATATCTTGAATTGATTAAAAAATAGTCTATCTAAATTAGTTTCTTTTTATATATTTTGATGGAAATGAATTTTGAGAGTTTCTAGTATAATTATAGTTATCTCGATAGTAAAAAAAAGAATTAGCGAAACTTTCAATAATGCCTTGAGAATTTCATACTAAAATATTCTAAATTAATGCATGGGAATTGAAGCTAAACAGAAAAACATTAAATACTAAATTACTGAGAACAATGAAAACTACTTCGTTTCCTTATTTTTTACCTTTCCATTTTCAGCTGTTAAGTTTATAAAATGTTTATAATTTGATTTCTGATTATCCTTCTAGTAAAATCGAAAGAGTTTTGGGATTACATTAAAAATAAAAGAGAAATGAAACGAAAAAATTGCGATATTCTAACGAAAACGTAGGCGGACGCCTTATAATTGACAATCAAATTATAATGCATTATCATTAAAAATACTTGATGACAATAATCTAATAATGTGAAAAGTAATCACTTCAACATTCGAATGAATCCGAATCTTCATTCATTATGTAAATAAATCAAAGCTTAAAAAAGTTTGCAATCAGCAAATTTATATTTATTTAAAGGGCTGTCGGAAAAGGAAGATGTTTCGAGAATTATTATCATTTCTTTAGTGACTTAAGTTACATTAAAATTCATACGAAAATTATGTCAAACTTAAAAATACTAACTTCAAAGAATTGCAATTATTCATCAAACATTAATCAAGCTAATTAAAAATGAATAATACGTCCAATTCATGCAAATAAATAATACATTCTATTTTATTTTTAAAAAACAAAATGTAATTAAAACTAGAAATACAAATATTTGAATGTGTATTTAAATTATATTATTTAAACACGTAATTACTTTCCACTTTAACACCACACCGCCGTCTCTAGAGCTCATGTGGCTTCTATCCGGGTTGGTATAGATGTAGGTAGACTTTATTGAGTTGCAAAAAAAATTACAGAAAAAGAAGAATGGAAAATGACGAATTTACAAAGCTGGTGATAACACATAGAATTGACAACAAAATAAAGGAATATATACAATATCTTGAATAACACGGTGTGAATGAAAGAAAAATGATGAATGTAGATGATGACGAACAACATGGGGAAGTTTGCATCAATGCACAGGTAACACGTAATTACTTAAAATTTGTAATATAAAAAATGCCCATGCATTTATAAAGACCCCCAAATGTTTAAGCGCCAGTTTTTTTAAAAAATCTTAATACGCCACTGAGAATAATGAATTTTAACTATCCGTTAAAAAAAACCTCAGTTTATAAATAATTTCCTCATTATTATATTAATAATATCAATGAAGATTTTTAAGAGTTCAATTAAATGCTTAAGAGAACCCACGTCCCTCTTAAGAGAAAAAAAGTTAATATTATTACTAAAAGATATTGTTCAATAATTTAAAAAAAAAATAGAACTGCTTTTATGAAAAGAAAGAGAAGGAAGCACGAGACCGTCTGCCGAAAATCGGTGCTCCAACTGTTCTCTATACACCACTAATGGAATGTTGTCGACCGGTTTCAAATCGGTCGACACGAATCTGTGTGTGAAAGGGGCCTAAACAAGCCTCAATATTAGTGGTCTGCCCTCCATGGAAAATAATTGGTGAGAAAAGTATTATTTCTGTTTTTAGTAGGACGAGAGTAAGGACACGTAGCATATCTTGCAAAAGGAAGGAAAATAAAAATTTGAGAGATAAACTGAAGCTATCATTTATCTATTTTCACAATGCTTTCGTAGTATTAAACACTAACCGCATTTGGCTACCAAGCGACTCGTCCATCTTATTAATTGTCTTAATTTGATTACATTAACAAACTGTACAATCGCCAACTTATTTAATTTTTGTTAAGTTGAAAGTATTTATTGCTACAAAAGACCGAGAAAGAAATTAGTTGTACAAAGAAAAACATAGTAGATAGGAAATGTATTAGCATTTGAGATAAATTTTTATGCAGTATGTTTTTGTGTCTAATGAAACTAATGATATAAGTCTTTACATTCAACTTTTTAAAAAGTCTAAAAAACACGAGATTCAATGAAGATTTTTTAAAAAAAATTTGCATAATAATAATCTACAATTATTGCGCATTATCAAGCTTATTATAAAGTGAAAATTTAGACTAAGCATTACAAATAAATGAATTACATTATCTCCAGGAAAATTATCTTGCCTTAAGTGGAAAGATGAGCTTAAGGTCATTGCTAAAAAGTAAATTTTTCAAAATGGCAGAGAAAATCTATCAAAAACTAAATTTATTTGAAGTAACGAAGAAAGAAAGAAAAAGACTGGATTTAAAGGAAAAAAACTAGCGAAACAATTAAAATAGACTACATTTTAATACAACAAAAGAAGGTTTTTACATTATAAGAATGTATTTTGTACAAATCTATAGTTTTGCTCGATCTTTATGAAATTTGACACACATGCTCTTCAAAACAAGATGAAAATAATTGTCAGCTTTTTAAAGTCCAAAAGTAAATTAAAATTTCAGTTACTTAAAAAGTAAGCAAGAGTTTGGTGTTTTTTTTTGCTATATTTTGAAAAAATTCTATCTAATAAAATGATTTTTGAATTATTTATAATTAAAAAATATCTTTTTAATGATACCAGTTTAATTACAAATTACTGAAACATTACCAGTACAAACTACTAAACTCTAAATCATCCAAAGAACTTTGTTTTAAGGTTTCTGGCTCTTTCAATAGATGCCATAATATTGGGCAGCATTTCTTCTTCATACTTTGTCGTTAAAACCATATACGAAATATTTAACTTATGGAATTTAAAATCAAATAACTTAATCATAATTTCGTTATTTTAAACGTAGACATGATCTTATTTTTTAAAATTAAGGGATGTTAAAAGGGATTTGTTTCAAAGACGCGAAAAAATTAAATATATAATAAAGAAATTAAATTAAATATATAATTAAATATACAATTATTAAATATTATAGATTTAAATTACTATAAGTAATTACAAAAAATTAGGTATATATTTTATAAACCATAAAAACTCAAATAACATTTTCATCATTTACATCTATTAAACTATCATTTAAAATTAAATATAAAACGATATAACCTAATAATACTCATACAATGAAAAACAGAAAGATAAGATTAAAAACTATTACTATGAAAAAGACAACCCATATATATATATGAGCTGAGCACTTAAATTGTTTTAAACTCCATATTTGGATTGTCTTTTTCAATTATTAATTTAGTCTTAACAGTAACAGAATTAATATGACGTGTTCAAAAACTTTCTATAGATACTTTTCACATTAATTTAATAATTTTGATTATTGGATAATTTAAATTTAGATATGTAATCTGTTAAAATTCTTAAAATGGATGTTTGAAGTGTATATATATATATATGTATATATATAATAATCAAATCAAACTATCTATTAATCAAGCGATCTTTTGTATTTCATTTGTATGATTATTGTTAAGGTAAGTTGATTTTAATTTTAATTCTTATATTAATATTTGTACATATTGAAAATATAACACATGTTTTGATAAATTGAAATATTTAACTATATATATATATGGGGGCACCTCATTGATTCCTGGCAACCACTATTTTCAGACCCAATCCGCCACTGTTTAAATACACTCTGAAAAAAAATTTTAGAAAACGATTAGTCTACATTTCACAAATCTAGACCATTAGAAACGATAAAAAGAAAGTAACAGGGAATTTTGAAACCCAATCACCCATACAAAATTTATTCCGAAATTCTTTCTGTAAATTATAATTGGTACAGAGATGTAAGAGAACATTAGTTTCAGAAAAAAATGGAGAGAAAGTGAAAAGAACTTCAGATTTATATAAAGTAGTGAAAAAATGCTATGTTGTATTATACGCTTTTATTTTACTTGATTTGTTTTCATGTTTGTAGAGATGGAATTTCGTAAACGACTTTTCACTCTCTTCTTGATGTGCTAGATAACTGACACTGCATGCTCTTGATGACAAAAAAATATTTTGATGTTTTCTGAACTTCACTATGAATTAATCGCTTCATTTTATTACTGTTTGAATCAATAGGAGATATTTCATAGAAGAACGAATTTGCGACAACATTTATTAAAAGATTCTTTAATATTTATATTACGCCCAGTAGCACAGAAACATTATGTAATATTTACGCAATGTTATACAGTATTAAGAACACCGAGGAATAAAAAATACCTTAACAAACTATTGTATAATATGTAATAATATTTCCGAAATAATAAATTTTCAAAAATAATATAAAGCAATGTCTTTTATAATTTTTTTATTTCAACTCATAATAATTTGATTTGCGGTTTTATTTAAGAAACTATACTGGAACAAATATTCTTTAAGATACTGAATATTATATCATACTATACAATACAGTGAAAAAGAGATTATAAATTCTACGTTTATCTACGTTATATAGTATTATTTGTTAAAATGGTTCTCATATTGAAATCTCGTATTACACTGTAAGGGGAATAAAATAATTAAACATTTTAAAATTTTTGAGGAAAAAGTAAAAATTTTTCAAAATCAAAATGAGAAGTTTTTTTAATGTAAAGTTTTTTTCGTCGTCAACAGATTGCAACCTAATCATACTGTACAATACAATGAAAACAATATTACAAATTCTACGATTATCGACGTAGTTCGATGTATCTGAAAAATTCAACAAAACGTGCATATAATTATTGTTAAGGATCTTGTATTAAATCTGATTCCCTTTAATACAATTTTCAATTCTGTAAAAATGTTTAAATGTTAAAGGTATTTCGTAATACATTGAAAGAGGAATAAAAAATTAACCCTTCTCAAAATCATTCTATTAGACAATATTAAAAGACTTATGATAACCCCATTATTTTACAGAAAACTCTATTTAACTATTACATATTGTTTAAATTTTATTGTCCAAACCCAGAAAAAGATAACCGGTTTCGAAAAGTAAAAACCTTCTTAATGTCGTATATTTTTGAAAACTTATTAACTACTTTTAACCTAACTATCTGAATTTATTCCAATAGCGAATATTTAGTTAAGAGCGAAAATTGCTTTGTCTTCGACTTCATTTTATAGTAACGAATAAATGATTTGATTAAAAAGATTATTTAGAATTAGATGAGAAATATATTAAAAACTAAAACGTTGAAAAGGATAAAAATTAAAAGTTTTTTTAAAACACTCTTTTAGAAGTCCAATATAAAATAGAAGACGTTTTTTAATCAAAAATATGGTAATTAAATACAGTTTCAAAGCAATGAAGTGCTGGAAACGATGCTATATGGAAATTAAGTGTAATGTTTAGTTTAGTTATATTAACTTATCGTTTTGAAGCAACACAATGACTATTTTGGGACGGAACTGGTAATTTTGAACCGCGGTCAGATGACGACGACACCTGCGCCGACACACATCTATTTAAACTTCCACATCACACCAGTGGGCGGAAGTTTGACCTTCTACGTATGATTAAACGTGCCCCCCAATACACAACAGATTTTCAGTGGACTTGGGTTTCGGGTCTGGAACCCTCCGGTTCCGAGGCCGACATCTTACCACTAGGTCACTGCGGCCTCAGAAGTCGAAATGAATAACATAAGAAAGAAAATTCCTAAACATTAATTGGAAAATAAAACATTTATAATGCGATTAAAATTACGTAAAGCATTTCAACTTGTGCTTTTGCCCATTCAAATGAAGATTTTTGATTAAGAAAATCATTTTTCTGCATTTTAGTACATTTAAAAAAATTGTGCTTTTTCAGAAACATTCTTTGTTTTCATTACTTTTGTTACTTTAGGAACATTATAAATTTAGACCAACACTATCGAACAATTTAAACAAATTTTCTGTCTAGTCTGACAGCTTTGAAAAAGGAAAAACTACTTATTTTATCTGCAACCATAGAAAAATGAATTGACTTCAATGACTTTTTTTCAGATATTTTTCGTTCCTAAGCAAGAAAATATTTATAAACTAGTGTCTTCAATTTTTCACTTTCGCTTCATTGGAATCCAATAAATATTCTAAAAATCTTCCAGACAACTTAGATGCTGACATTACTCGGCTTAAGTGGTGGAAAGAAAATGCGATTTCGATTTTCACCCCAAACACTGGACATGATGGAATTTGTGGTTGGAGGTCCGGAGAGATTTACTTTGAAATAAGTCTTCTCCGGAATAGGATCTTCAGTTCCGTTCTTTCATTATTTTGAAAACATTTGGGGGGCAGGAATCTAATACAAGCCTGCAAAATTTTCCTTATTTGGCAAATTATCGAATTTCGGTAATTCACCCATGTATTCAAATAAGCCTCGTTGAGAAATTTAAGCAGAAATGCGAACATTTAACACGCTGAAGTACATTTTTTTTTGTAAATAGAATTTTATTAAAAGTCGTTTCCTGAACCACGATAATTCGATTTAGTTTAGTTTAATTATATCCAAGTCCCGTTTCCGCGCCACACTAGTGGTTTGACATTTGAGCCCCTACTATGATTTAACTCTTTAATTCCCGATGCGACTTTTTTCTTCTAGCTCCTCTAAAACCGGAACTTTTTGAAAGGAAGCGACATGAATTGGACTCTCCCAACCTGAGTGGTCATTTTCCCCACCACTCCAACCCTGCAACCTTCTCTTAAGGCACACGGAAATGGGCCGTGGTTGGCAAGGATAATTAGACCCTCTACCTCGCTTATCTCCTAAGCAATCTCAGAACCTCACCTCCCCTCAAAAGAAGCCAACCGCCTCAGACCGGCCTTCGTCGCTGTTAAGGGGAAATTTTTAGGCCGCCTGGGACAACCTCGCTCGGTGTGAGAGGGTTAACGTATAATAGGCCCAATACATGACGGATATTCAATGGATTCGAGTTTTCAACACAGAACCCAACTGGCCCAAAGTCGAGACCTAACCACAATGATAAGTTGAATAATTCTTTGACGTAGACTTTTTATAAGAAGACAAACAAGTACAGTTTTGATTGAATTTGATTCATCAAGATATATATTATAGGGAAAATGATAATATCTTCCGAGTTCGTAGATGGGGTATCTAAGATGATGTATCGTAGATGGGGAGTGGAAATACTGGGGGATCGGAATTATCATTAATCAATTACTTTTACTATCGAAGGTCGAAAGATAAGTTAAATTAGGGGAATTACTGTTTCGTCATAACGAAAAACTCATGAACTAAAATTTTTTGATATCTGAACATGGAGAACAAGGCTATGGACCCTAAGAGATTAGGGTTTCCAGTTTTTCAACGTAGACATCTGAAACTCTCACGTGGAAAGCGCAATCACAATCTCATTCCTGTTCTCTTGCTCCAAAAGCTTCAACCTTCATGAAGATAGCGGTGGAACTGTTAGGAATGATGACTTTTTCTTTACTCTGTATCTCACTTGTTGTAGAAGAGTGAAAGATGATTGAAATTAGGCGAATTATTGCCTCCTCGCAGCGAATAACTTTTTTCTAAAACATTTTTGATAGCTGGCATCCCTTAGAAGTTCGGGAGTCAATGACCCATAAGAAAGTCACATTATACATATAAAGAAATCTTCAGTTGGTACGTATATGGGCATCTTAAAAGAAAATGGCAGCCGCGTTTAAATCCAGAAGTCAGGTTATTCAAAGATGAAAAATTATTGTTAAAATCTCTACAGATCTTTTAGATAGATCCAAACAACGTCATTAACGTAAAACACTGCACAGATATTTGGAAAGGTACGAAAAGGTAATATATAGGGGAAATATAAGGGTATATGTAGGAAAACCCGAAATTTTCCTGCATATTCTTTTATAACATGCAGAGTATTCAATCAAATTATACGAAACTTATGCGCGACAATATATTAGAGAAGAATTGTATAAAAATTTGAAGCGAATACGTTGAATAGTAAAGGAAATAGGACCGTTGTTTGTAGTAAATAATTTATAACTGCGCATGCGCGAAACGCAGAGTAATTTTTCTCTTATAACTTCAAAGACAGATATGTAGAGCAACTTATATAAAAAAATTCAGTTAAATCTCGATAAGATTCAGAAATATATCTTCATTTGGCCAGAGCTGAATTATTTGAAATGCCATCGGCTGCTTCCACATGTGTCCCATGTTCCTATGTGACTTTGGATGCTTATTGTATGCCAGACCTACCCTCAAATTTTGGCCACGTTTTCTGAAACATCCTGTATATGAAGACATTTAATTGGGAATGAGTGTTTAATAGGTGAGCTCTGATGACGATGCTAATATTCTCCTACTAGAAAATTTGCTGCTGCAATAATATCAACCAGATGCAGGAATAACAACATCCGAAATACGCATCACTTCAGGCGGCAAGTCCTTTGAACAATTTAAGTACTGCAAACGTTTGTTCTTTAACTGAATCTTACTTACATTTATCATATATGCTTTACACAATATTCTAATACACTCTACTGTATGAGCATAATTAGTCTGCCTTTCAAACAATAAGCAAATATTAAGCACAAAAAAGATTTCTTTATATTATTTATAGGAAAAAATATTCGTCTACAACGAATAATACATCTTGCTTAATTCGGGTGTAGATAATATATTTCCAAGTTGCGCAAAGATTTATAATTATGATATAGTCTATAACTATTTTAAACAAAAACACCTAAGCTAAAACTTGTCTGCCATCTTCACTGTAATGAAGAAGAGTATATTTGCATTAGGCATTTCACTGCTCGAAATATATATCAAAGAAATCCCTTTCTGCAATAAATCACTCCAGACATTGTTTCTACAGTATAACAAATTTCTTTTATAAAAAAGAAACAAAAAATTATTATTAATACAAAGTGAACTAATTTAAATCTGTTTCATATTCCGACACTCTTTCCTGGTATTACTTTGTGCTGGCGAAGATTCTTTTTTATTCCATTAACTAGCACCCAAGGGTTCTTCATCATCAAAAAAAGCAATCATCATACGATGTTCGGAAAACAAGTGGTTAGGTCTTGCATCTTTTAGATCACTGTTGTTTAGCCAACGGCCTTGCTTCCTGAAAACTTAATGAAGTTTCATGACATTTAGGAATGCTGATTATAAACATTCTATTCATTTTCGATCCATCATTCTATGCAAATATGTTTCCTTGTTTGGAAGAAACAGGAAGGCTTTTTTTATCTACAACCTAGAAGATTCCACAAATGATAAATTGCTTTCTGAGAAAACATTTCATTTGAAACAAAAACAAGAAGTAACAGGTTGTTTTCTGAGGAAGAAAAATTTGTATCTTGAAATTTTTTTGAGAACATTTTTTATACACATTCTGATATAGTGATTCGCTGGTTGGCTTCTTTTGTTTGTTGTTGAAATCCGTCGTTTTTTTTTAAACTTTTGTAAAATTTTATTTACAATTCATTTTCTTGAAATTTAATTTAGATATTTCTGAAAGTCAATTATAAATTATTATATATGTGTTTTGTGGGAATACTTATATATCTTTCGCCATAGATAGAAAAGTAAACGATAATTGTTAAATAAAGAAAAAATGTTGCTGCTCGAATGATTCTAAGATATTGTTAAATAATGTTATCTTAACCCATATTTTACCGCATTAAGAAAAAATTCATATTTTTCCAAAAAAAGTCTGTCACAGACTAATGAGACATCAAGCAAAAGTATAAAGTTAAAAAACTTAAGAAAACTTTTTCGGTTGTCTTTTTACAAGCTGTCCTATATATAGGACGATGGTATAATCCACTACTACATGCTTTGCAGTCAAGCATCTTGGTTTCATGAAATGGTAGTAAACATTCAAAGCAAAGTCCTAAATACATTTTTGGCAAATAGTTAAGTGTTTGCTTGTACAGTTTATAAGCTGTCATTGGCATTGTTTTCCATTTACTAGAAAGGGTTCACTTGGGAATTTGAAGTAATCTGGATTTTTTTTGAATGCCCAAACTCATTCTTGCAACATTGCGAGGTACACAAAATCCCAGGTAGGCGATGAGTTCGAAGAAATTCGTTGAGTTCTACAGCTTGTTATGGAGATAAAGTTTTTAATGTTTCTAAACCAGTGATGTCTCAAATACATTTTTGAATAATGGTCATTGTCACTTTTCCCTTGCATGGACGAAAAATATTTTTTTATGAGATTGTCCAACAAATCTACACCATTTTTATACAAATTATACGAAACAACACACAATGGTATATCTACTTTTTGCTTTCCACCCTTCATTCCTCTTTCTACTTTTCTAAAGCCTCTTTTGTCTTCAAAATTGGTGATAAATGTTACAACTCTTTTGTCAATACATCGAACAGCTGCAATTTTATTAAAGGTCATTTTGAAATTCTATTCTCCTTAACTGTTCCCGTAGCAAAGAAACGCTTGCTTCTGAGGGACCAATAAGATCACACGATGTAAACATATTATCCTTATAAATTTCATGGTTTGCAGGAGTTTCAACAACAGACAGCCAATTTTCAACGACTGTTTGGACTAATGATTTCTTTTCTTTCTTTTCATAGTCATGCCACAATTGTTTTCAGAATTGCTTTACTGCCTGATATGATATAATACGAGAAGGATATACATCGAAAGATGAGAGTATCCTTAGATTATATCCAAATATTATGGGGTTTCCTTTCATGTTCATTTTTCATCTATGTCTTCCAAAATAGCTGATTATTCTATCATCATTACTTAAATGTTCAGAAAACACACCAAACTGTTGTGAAACTTTATTCAACAATTTGTAAATTGGGCGTACTTTCTAATAGCAATCTGAATCAATAGCAATATGGTCATTAAAGTATAAATACATCTAGATATCTAAGTATCGCTTTCTTGACATTGTTTGACTAACAAGCGTTGTTCTAGTATCAGGAGCATTTTTCCAGTACATTTTTTCTCTGGGTAAAATTTGACATCCGCTATAGAAAATTATAACCAAAACTTGTTTTAGTTCATCAAATTTTAGACAAAAATCTTGAATATTTTTCTGTCAAGCATGCTTGTTACCTTTTACCATAGCTGGACAATCATATTTTCAGCCATCATCTCGGGAAGTTCCAAGGTGATTTTCCTGAAATCATATCCGTAAAATAATTCAGGACCTGATCAAAATTTTGGTGAACAATTAGTCCATGTAGGTGTTTAAACATATTCAGCAGCATACTTTTCCTTTAGAATTTCAGTAGTTCCATCTGTTTCTTCTTGAATCTTTTCGTCAAAGTCAACATGGTCATGATCAGTTCTGGTGCAGGCATCATCAATTTCTTCATCAGCAGTGACTATTTCTGGATCAGGTGGTAATATTTGTATTATCAGTTAAAGATCACTATCATCATATTCATCGGCCAATGACATTAAATACTCAGAAGCTTTTTCAGTTAAAAAATCTCCGACTCATTTACAATACTTTTCTGGAAGGAATGGATGTAAAATCAGATCACACCTCGAACAGCAGTATTCTTTTCCCTACAAAAGATAGCGTCAGCACGTGACCAAAACTCTCGACCAAAGGAACAGCACAAATATATTACTCAAGACCCACCTACAGGTTCATGTTCCAAGCAAACCATACGTTATTGAGTTTTGCAATAAGTAAAACATAAATATTCTAATCCTTTTTCCCGAAATTTGAAACGCCTTTGTATGGGTGTGAATAGTAGGGGATTTTACTATCGTCCTATATATAGGACGGCACCTAAAAGCTTTATAAAACCAGTCTGAATATAGCTTTTTGTTTGCAAATTTTACTCATAAATAACATATAAGACTTGTCATGAATAAATTTGAAAAAAAATCTTGCATTAACTTCTCATAGTTAATTAAAAGAAAAATATAATTCATGTTAAATAAAGTAGCAAAAATTATCCAAATTCAAAATTCTTAAAAAAATCAAAAATGATCAAAATTGAACTTAAAAAGATAGTAAATAGCCTTTATCAATCTTAAAATATATTTTAGAAGCGGAACATAA
The DNA here is from genome assembly GCA_013235015.1 of Araneus ventricosus. Taxonomy (NCBI): domain Eukaryota; kingdom Metazoa; phylum Arthropoda; class Arachnida; order Araneae; family Araneidae; genus Araneus; species Araneus ventricosus. The sequence continues at coordinate 522,203 of BGPR01000401.1, read as the reverse complement.
ATTAAAAATGCGATATTGGCTATGAAAATTCGACAAATCTGAGCTGTCCTATATATAGGACGATGGTAAAATACGGGTTAAAAAGGATAAGAAAAAGGTTTTCCTACCTTTTCTTTCGTTGTCCGTTTTCTTCTGAAAATCAAATCACAATACAGAACAGTTACAACATAACGGACGCACATAAAAAGACACACTTAAAGAAAGAACAGAGAAAAAGTGCGTGGGAGGAAAGACAAGCATCACTGCACATGCACAGATATCTCACATGCTCTCGGCACGTACTCATTTAATTAATTGGATATTACATCTTTCAACACATACATTGTTTCCAATCGTTCTAACGGATGAAATATTGTGATAAATGCAGACACCAGGACAAGAGCGTGTGAACTACTAGTGAGTACAGCGCCGCCATGCGCTGCGAACTGTAACGAGTTGTTCTGATCTGAGACACGAGCCAGTAAGTATGCATCTCAAATTCCAGATTTTATTATTAGATAATATGATGTATACCTATTTTTAGTGTTCTGTGTTTTTGTGATGTGTATGATAATTTAAGAAATTTGATTGTTTTAAAAGAGTCGTGGGCTACAATTAATGTTCGATAAATCCGTAGAAAGAAGGAAAAACATTTTGGAATACAAATAAATGATTAAGTTTGGAAATCTAGAATATATGTATCAATTTAAATTATTAAATCAAAATATATCTATTCATATTATGTATCAAAAATGGTACTGTTAATGGGTGTGTGTAGAAAAATGCTTTTTCTCCTACACAGAGGCAATTCGAAGTATTAAAATAATACAAAAAAATGAATAATTAAAAGCACTCTATGAGAATTGAAAGTTTTAGTTATAGTATTATCACAATCATTAGTACTGTAATCTTAGATATAAATGCAAACTTTTGAAGAAGATATAATTTATTTCTGCAATACTGAAACCTTACATTCAGGAAAATCTTATTATGTTCTGAAGGTTGGCAGTTGGTAACTAAGCTTAATTACCGATTGGGTATCAGCCCCGCCCAATGGTGCAGTGACGGAAAGCTATAACCTGGGTGACAAAAATCGCACTATTTTGAGGGCTTTTTCATAATTTTTTCTTTCTTATTTTTCTTGGGAAAAAAGAAGTGTCGGAACGCCGTTCCTGAGCGTCCCGATTCCACTACACCCCTGCACTCCCCAAACAAAACGCGGTCAGTTTTAAAATGGAAAACAATTATTACAATTGTGAAGAATACTCTTGCAAGAAATCGATAGTAAGCATTCCATGACGTTGGTGCAAATGTTTTGAAAGCGAACAATGAACTTTTGCTTTCGAACGATGTTTCTGGCCATTTCACCATTTTTTGCGATTCTTGTCCCAGAAAGTGAGTAATTGGAGATCAGCATGAAATCGCTCAGATATTCAAAGAGGCCGCTCAAAAATGCAATCCATCATCCGAAAATGGCATTCATTTTGCTTCTCATTCATCATTCACTGCCTAATTAGTCTTCATCTTTTCCACCTCCTGGTTCTAATGAAGTTCAACATTTTACTACTGAATTTCCAAATGCCCTTGCAATTTTGAGTTTGGGAAACAAAATTTTTGTAGTTAAAACTTATTTGCGCAGTTAAAACTGTTCTAAAGATACATTTAAATGGCAGAAAACAATGTAATATAAGTGAAACGTATAAATTAGTTTGTACGCTATAATTGTACGGACAAATACGATGATACGATGACAACACAACAATAATTTTTTACGCTATCGAAATATAAACCCGATAGTGAATCCGTATTGTCATGCCACTAACCTCCACGTAGCTGTTCCGTTCATCAGCCAAAAGCAAGTGAAGTGAAGAGTGGGAGGAACGGTTGCGCGGGAGACGAGGTGTTAAACACCATTAATGGTATTGTGTCTCTGCACTGAGTGTACGTTTTTGTAGGTGTTCTCGAGGTGAACTCCGAGTTAGTAATTATGAGTAATCTTGTAAGTGAATCCTAATTGTACATATATATATATATATATCAATGTCATGAAAGTCAAAAAAAAGGACAGCGTTTTTAGCTATATGCCAGCACTGTTCGCAGAAAAAATTATGATTTCACTAATTTTTTAGCGGTTCGTATAGATTTTACTTACCCTGATGAGCATCTATACGCTTTTACCGATTTAATACAGTCTCTCCATTTAATTTCAACATTTTTTGACTTTCATGACATTGATATATTTTCCACAAATCTTCTTGAATTGCAGCATTTTTTGCATTCGTTGCGTTTGTGTTATATATTTCTATATTATTTTGTCTTCCCCTTTAACTAAATATTTTATGAATTTCGTTATTTTTCTATATTTATATATAATAAATGGAGAATATTATATATAATAAATACTATTTTATTTTCATTAATTTTGAAGAAATATTTCTGTAGTGCACACTTTGAATTGGTCTGGCTGTTTATCAGCAATGAATTAGCCTTGTTCTTTTAGCTTTAGAATTTTACTTCAATTTGTTTTTATTTTTACTTTTTTTAATATAAATTTGATCATTGATTTATTTAGAATAATTTTCTGTTCATAAATATTATTTAAAGTTTTCTCTCATATTCATTCATTTTTAATTTTGATAACATGTTTATTCTGAGAAAAACCCTGCTAAGAGAGCGTCGAATTTTTTTTAAAGAAGTTACTGTACTTTATTAATTAGTTCTTTACTGATTTCAATTTAAAAAAAAAAACAGCCTATGAGAGGTTTTTGTGTATTATAATATTTTATATGGAAGAAAATTTTACATTAAAGGTATTAGTCCGGAAAGTGTTTCATCCTGTGTAACTACGGATATAATAGCTCGTATTTCGCATTTTTGACTTCAGCAATTTATTATTTTCGCATCATAGAGAGAGCCTGTTGAATAAGAAGGCATTCAGCTGGATTCTTCTTGTGCGCATTGCGAAATTATTCTTTTCCTCCATTATTTTATTCCCATAAGTGATACTGTCACGTGAAAGAAAATAGAAATTGCAGCAATTCTCGTGATTATAACTCTAATTGCCTGTGGCTGGCAGCAGAGGAAGCGACCTCTAGAGTTGGGAACTGCCAGTAGAGGCCAAGCGAGCGATCGAAATGCGTTGCTAATTATTAATTCTCTTTTTATGTTTTCTTTAATTTTGAAATTATGTGTGTAAATTTCTCCGCGTGTAACTTAAACATAAATAATTATTGCCCTAATTGGACTGTTTACTGAACTATAACATACGTGCGCCATTTGATAATTAGTAAGACTCATTTCCTTTTAACAAAATAACACAATCCTTTTAACAATTAGCAAGATAATTTTTAGTAACTCTCGAGTGCTTAAATAAATTAATACTTTTAAAAATAAATACTTTTAAAAATAAATACTTTTCAATAAAATAAATACTTTTCAATTTATTTTGTTTCTCTTTCTGTTACTTTTTAACTTGTTTTATTCTTTTTCTCATTTTGTGAGATTTTAATTACGCTTTTCTGATCTAGATACGCTATTATTTATTTACTAGAAGATTTGTGCCCGATTAAGACGGGCTTTTAGCTTGCCAACAATATTTCAGATTTGATTGTCTCAAACTCATGCAGATTGCCGAAGTGCTTAAGATATGAAAAAAGCATGTAGAACACAAAAATGATGAATCAATTGACTTTAACTTTCGCTTTGCTAAATATATAAATATTAAATTTCAAAATTAAGTACGAAAAAGAAAGAACCTTTTTTAAAGAAAACGAAAGTAAAGACCTCCGAGAAATGGAAAATAAATTAATTCTAATTTTGACTCGCCTTCCATAATGCAAATCTCTCTCTTGCTAACCTTCGTTTCCCTGCAGTGGGATCTTCTCTATGCATATTGTTTAGCAACAATCTTTCTCTTTCGAAGATAAGAGAAATTCACTTCAGCACTCTTCTCCTTCCCTGTTCCCCGCGCGAGCTGAAGGTGTGTCGTCTGGTGCGGTGGGTCGCAGCCACGCCCACATTCCTGAGGCGTTAGAGGCCGTGCCACCGCGTTTATATTATAGAATTTACTCCGATGTGGAGTTGCATGTTAAGTGAAATGAAATTAAAAGTCAATAAACTGTCCTCTCCAGGACAGGTCTTTAAGAAACGAAAATAAATGAGAGCAAGGAAGTTAAAATTTCATTAATAATTCTTAAACTCATTAAACAGGGATGCTTATTTACGTGTAATGGAAACATTTTCTATAGCTTTTGTCTCTTTTAACTCTTTGAGGACTGCCGCATACTTAACTCTAAACGATCAGATGACACACAAGCATGACAGTCGTCCTCAAAGTTTACGCGCCTTATTCAAACTTTGCTTCTGTCTCAGAAAATTCAATTTACAGGAAGGAAGGATATTTAGTTTTAATTTTCTTCTGGCATTCATTTCAATGTAGAGTGTCACCACTGATTCTTACATAAGAATATTTTTTCCTTTTTAAATCCTATGCAAAAGTACATCTCAACAAAAAAAAACAATTGGAAAACAACAATTTAACTTTTGTTTCAATAAGCTAATTTTTATTAATGAATTACAAATTATTTTGGACCCTTGATGCATGCGTATTTTGTAAAATTGTAGGAAATTATCTTAGGTATAATTTTTTTATCTGACATTCAATATTACAATCTAATTTGATAATCTGTTAAAGAATTTAATTTTTTTTAACTTTAATTTGAGTAAAATAAATGAAATATTTCAAAAATTTATATTAACCCGGGAGGACGCGCGTTACGAAGAGTAACGCGAAGACGCGCAAGGGGGTGTGAGACACCCCAATTCGTTATTTCGCTATTTAATGAAAACAATAAACATTTTCATGCTATATCTGTTTCAAATGGTTCATGCAATTAGTTCTAGTTTTACAAGAGCAAATTTTTAGACAAAAAATTTAGTAAATAATACATTATATTATTAAGCGCACTGCGGGCACAAAAGAAAAGTATATTTCTTACATACATGTTTTTAATATTTTTAGAGTATAGAACCATCAATATAATAACTATTCAATTTGGATAGAAAAATACTGCTTCTAATTTTTTTAAGTATACAGGAAACAATTTTTTTAGAAGTCCAAGCAAGAATTCTGCGTGGGTTTATCTTTAGATGCAATAAATTTAGGACGTAATATACTTTTATTTTTTAAAATCGTTTCTATAATTTAAGCTTTTTCTCCAATAGTTTTTGTGAAAGTGGATAAGACTTTGACTGGCTAGAGGTGCATTACGTTCAGAATAATATAAATTTTGAATCGATCTCTTGACATTTTCAATTACACTATTATCCAGTTTAAAAGTCTTGTACCCGCAAAAACCTCCATTTTAGAATATAGAATGTTTTTCAATCCATTTGTTTCCTCACTAAAACTTAAACATTATTTTCCTGTCCCTAATACGGTCGTTCAAGTGAACAAAGAAGACTTGACGCAAAGGAATTTTTTTCACACCTCTTCCGTTCCAACTATTGAATGTGACCTTACAAGTCAGCTAGCATGGATTTGACTCATTTCAACTAAAGGGAAGTCTGATTAGGGTGTCGGACACCCCCTTGGGCGTCTTCGAGGGTTAAGTTCTTCAGTTAAATTAAATCAATTTTTAAAATATCTTCAAAAGTATACTTAAACAAATTGCCATTTAATTACTTGAATTTTATAGCATGTCAGTTAAATTATAATTTTGTAGAATTGCATGCATGTCAATTGAAATTACTCTCTTTATTTAGAGTTTTTTAAGTTTTCAGGGTAAATAAAATGCAAAAATAATTTAAGTAACTTTCAAAACAATTTTCTTCTTGTTAAATAATGCTGTATGTCTCAGAATTATATTCATTTCTGTCATCAATTTCCTCTTACCTCTCAAATGATGTAAAGGATATTGCCAACTGTAATTTTATTTTGCATACAAGTGTTCGCCAATAAATTTTGCAGGATGAATAGAAACACAAATGATGCATTGTTTTTTTGTTAAACGCGATAGTTGAATCCTAATATCCGATCCATTTTATTCATATAATATTGAAATCCTTCTTATTATTTCCTGTTATTCCCTATAAATCTTTTATCTCGGATCTATGCACGATGTATAAAAATGTATGATCCTCAATCCTGTGAAATTTTATGTCTCCATGACTTTCATGATATAATCACTATACCTAAAAATGTGCCATGAATTTTGATAAATGCAAGTCAAGTGTTTGACTAGTTTTCAAAATAGCAATTCTTCATACACCTTTAAGTAAATATACCCATAACCTTTAAACCGTAGTATCCCAGATTAACCTTGACGTTAACCTCACCTGTTTGATGTGCCCTCATGCATATTCCTGTTAGGTAAACACGCAACCATCTTAAACGGTTTGTAAACACACCTCACTCTTGCCTAATTCGTTAGAACAGCTTAAGTTAAGGGAATTCATCTTGGCTTGGAGGGATGTCTTCACCGGAGCTGCTAATTAATGGATACGAATGAAGTCAGGAGGTGGAAATCGGGCTCGTCCCTTTGGAGACGTGTCTGTTTGTTTGGAATATGTTAGCATGTCTAATACAGAGCAAGTTATTAATTACCCATGTGGTATGGGAAGTTTGAAATGGTAGTTCGTCAGATTTAGCAGTAGAGTCCTTTGAGATGCTGGGTGTACTCTATCTGAAGCCGTTATATTGATTTTCGGGTTGGAAAATCCCATTTCTAGAATATTTTGATTGTAAGGTATTGAAATTTTTTAAAGAGCTGCACATATTTATAAAAATTTTCGCTATATGTTATTTGTTTGAAAAGATTTTCTGCCTCTAACTCTTATTTTCAAAGGGGTATACTTCTTGTATTAGATTTAATTATCTTAACTGTTACTTCAATTTAACTGTTTTTCTAATAAAAATAAATATTCAAGAGTTTAAGGAAACCATTTGCACTTTTGTTCAATTAACATTTAATGTTTTTTCAGTTTAAAAATTGTTTAAATGCTTATTTGTGTAACAGTTGCTGCATTAACGGATTAAGGAAAAACTGTTGTGTTTCTGCCCCTCTTAACTATCCAGGTTTATATCTCTGATAACGAAGAAATAATGTGAATGTGTCTATAAGCATATTTAGGTTATAAATTTCATTCCATTTGTGTATTTTTAATAGTATTATTAAAATTCACTCAAGCACTCATAAGTTAAAGTGTGTTCCATTATTAATATCTTTGATAACCAATAGAAAATTCACAAAAACTTGTAATTCATGAAAATACTTGTAATTCATGAAAATACTTGAAATTCATGAAAATACTTGTAATTCATGAAAATACTTCTAGTTAGTGTAATATAATGCTTCTCCCAAAAGTGGGACAAGCGTTTATTTTCTTAAATATTGCACTTAGAAACCCGAATACAAAGTTTTATCAAATAAGGTAGGAATTTGTGTGAAAACAATTCTGTGGAGGTTGTTAATAAAAAGTTTGAAAAATTGAATTTTTAGGCGGTCCCGATAGAGTTAAAGGGCCAGGGAGTTAAATGCTCCTCTTCCACTCATCTATGTATTTTACGATTCTATCTGGAAAATTTGCAGATATATATCTATTTCTAAATTTTAAGCGGCTTATAACAAATTTAAATGGAGATGCTTATTCAGAAATGCAAATTTATTTAACACAGAAAAAAATGCGAAATGCAGATATCTGTCTATTAGCACATCATTCAATCATCAGGACTTGAAAAACAGTTTGTTAATTGCGCATACTGTTACTATGTTTCATTGTTAAATAGTTGCAAGTATCGACTGTATGAAGAGAAGGAAAACTTGAGAGAGTGAAAATTTAAGGCATCACAGGAAAGTGATAGGAATAGCGAAGGCGAAAAGCGATCCTTTCTGTCTCAGAACTTAGCCAGAATTTAATTTTCTGATGCTCTTGTTTGGCGGTCGACCAACTGAAGTTCCTTTTTTCTTTCCTTTTTTGCTCCTCAATTTCACTTGAGGTCCACCTTCGTTCTCTCGATTTGTTTTTCTTTGATTTCTTTGTCACTGCCTGTTTTTAGGTTTCCGATTCACTTTCATTTTATTTCAACGGGAACTTGGATGGTTACTTCGTGTTCATTTTCTTTTGTTAGAAGTCGCTCACGGAAAGGTTATACGACTGTAATTTTCCGCAAAGAACCACCCAGATAATTACAATTTTTGGGATATTTAAAATTTAAGCTATTTTTGAAAAATTGTATTTCAGTTGTATTATATCAATGCTTTTGTAACTCTACTTGTTTCTCTGTAGATGAGCCGCTATTGCTTTAGAAAGTTGTCAAAGGTTCGCAAATTGAACTATTTTTGTAAATACTTCAATTAATGTATTATTTGAAATTTTAAAAAAATTAATAAGAGTCAATTTTCCTTATTGCGTTTTCGTAACAACTTCTTGAATCATGTGTATTATCGCTGCATAGCATATCGAATTACATTATCAAACAGCAGTCAAATGTGTGAAAAAGTGGTCTAAGTCATTTACTTTGCCTTCTTATATTTTTGAAAGCTTTGCAGATTGAAGTGTGCAACTTTGTATGATCATAGATGTATGTAAGTGGAAAGTTTTACTGATTGACAATTTTGCACTCTATGAACGGTATAAAATTTTAATTTTTTAAACATTTTACCATGAATCTCCACAAAAGCCAAAGCATTTTCACACAAATTCTCATCTTTTTTTTCATCATACTTTGTAATTGGAAGTATATGTCTAGAAGCAATATTTAAGGAAATAAAATTTGTTCCACTTTTTTGGGACACCCTATATTTTAAATGCATTAGAATCACGCATTAAAATTTGGAATGAATTCCTCCTCAAGAGATCTTTTTCAATTACCTTTTCAGAAAAGATGATATTCGGAAATGAAAAATGCTTCATTTAATTTCAAAGTGCGCAAAATGACATTTGCTCTCCAATTTAAAGTTTTGCTAAAATCCCTTTTGCCTTCAGAGTTGAAATGCTATTGAACCAATCTTAATAACTTTGTGTTATAATCAGTACCTTCTAAAATGAAAATAGCGCCAATAATTCCATACCACATCTCCAATAACACCTCTTCGTAATTTCTACAATCCACCAGGAACAATAATCACGAGAATTCATTAATGTCCCTCCTTAGCTGCATTTTAAAATACAGTACTCAAGAAATTGCAACATTTGCCATGGACTAACTCCATTTTCAGAGGAAGAATAACATTGATGTTGGCTAAGTTTTAAATACATCAAATAAATTTGTCTGCAATGATGCACAAGAAACATTTACCCCCATTAACTGATAATTAAGCTCTAAAACTAGTGTACTGTCATCTAAAACTCACAAATGTGTAAAATTACAGAATAGAAAATACCTTTAAATAATGTTTTATTCTTTGCTGGAGTACCTATAAGAAAAGTATCATCCATAGATACAGAGCCAGTGAATAACGTTTTATTGGTAGATACAGTACCTGCAAATGAAAATTATTCATCGTTACAGTTATCAACCTAGTGTATACAATATAAGTTAGAAATTTTTATTTTGATTGCACTATTTACGTTGCTATGCGTATACTTTGTGGCGTGTAAACGTTAATTGGATGTTTCGCCAACGCTTACTTGTCAAATGATCTCGCACACGCGTGGAAGTGCTCGAAAGTCCGAGAGGTTTCCCAGTTGCATTTGTGAGACGAATAAAAGTGATACAGATGAAAAACAATCTACAATTATGTACCGATAAGCATTCCAAAAGGAATCAAGGTTCTGATAGCTGCGAAAGCTAATCGACTAGATATTAAAATAATAAAAACTCTATGTCCCAATTTCATAAATTTCACTGAATATATTTTGAAAATGTTCATATTTACGAAAAGATTTTTCTTTCTAAGATTTTATTATTGTAGATGACCTTGATATGGAAGAAAACACGAAATACTTCCCAAATAATGCGTTTTCACCTCTTCTGCAGTTTCGTATAACTAAGGGTTTTTTTTTATTGCATTTACAAAGGATATCATTCAGAAAAGCAAATATATCGAAGAACCAGTTTCATCCTCAGGGAAACTCTTGAGGATGATCCTAACTCCTTTCCCATCATCACTATTATGCAGGGTAATTAAGAGAGAATGATAAAATTATCGATTTTCCCCATCAAAAACTCCCGCCAAGCAGATCGAATAATACATTGCCCACTCGCCTTTATGAGCAGATGCTGCAAATAAGAATAGACGGTAGTATATGTTACTATCTGAAGAGAATGTCGCTATAAATCAGCCTCATGATTTACTGGTGTCTGACATAGTGAATGTAATCTTTGTCCTTTTATGTTATCACATACAAGAATCACTTGATGCATGGTGTCAGGTCGCAAGAAGTTTCCACAGGTTATGGGTTCTGCCTTTTC
>BGPR01000401.1:489906-511800 GCA_013235015.1 Araneus ventricosus | reverse complement strand
CAGATGACGAGGATGCCACCCGACCCCTTAGCCCCTCTTCAAACCTGAACATCATCCTACAGAACGTTCTTGCCGGACGTTGCTGCGAATTACCACTGACGAAGAAAACACTTCTATGAGCCTAGTGTATTCATAAAAAATGAAATTCCCGTGTGTATAGGATGTACATATATTGTTGATAATTAACCAAGAAAAAAAATTGTATTAAAAGATAGGTACTCCTCCGTCGATTGTTATACCTTCTACCAAACGTTCTACGTTCTCGAAAACATTCTCAATTTTTTGATTATTCAAGGAAGATCAGTCTTGAGAGACAGGGTCGTCTATATTTTAGAAACTAAATTTATTATCGCAATTTCAACAACAAAATGCTCTTAAAATGTTCTATTAAAGGGCGGAACTGAATCTTGTTTTTAACAATTTTTTGAAAGTGTTCAACTAAACACAAACAAGATTGGAGAGAAATTTTAAATTTTTATAGTATGTTATTTTATATAGAGCTTAAAAACAATCAACTAGAAAAAGTAAAATAAATAAATTTAAAAACAATTTAAATTAAACTTTAAACAGTAAGAATAAAATTTAAACAATAAAATTTAGACAATATTTTAAGTATTGTACAATTGCAGCTGCATACAAAAAAGCATTAGAAAATAATATTATGTAATTTTTTTTATTGAAATTCATTTATATCACCCCGTGACTCAAGCGCCTCAAAAATAGTAAAGAATTGAATTTTTTATGAAAATTTGCAATTCTTTTTGTTTTATTTTGAAATTATTTTTGGCATGGGATGGGAAAGTTGTGTCTTAGGTATATTAGTTTACAGATATTTTTTATTGAAATCCATTCATATCTTCCAGTGCCCCCAAAATAATTAAAAATTACAATTTTTTTTTAGAAATTTATAAAAAAATATTTTAAAAATTTTCTTTAGCGCCGGGTAAAAAGTTTTGTTTTGGGTATATTAGTAATATTTTTTTATTATTATTAAAATTCATTCATATCTTCTGATGGCCCGAAAGCCCCCCAAAAAGTTAAAAATTGACATTTTTACAAATATCTATTAAAAATTGTGAATTAATGAAAAATATTTGAAAAATTTTCAGATTATTCAAGTATTGAAGTATAAACTTATAAATAATTATAATTTTATAATAATACATGAAGTATAAATTTAATAGTCAAAGCAATAAATCACAAAACTTATAAAAAGTGAACTTACATCGTAGATGTTTTAAGCCTATTAGTTTGAAGATTTACAAATTTCTAAAGGATGTAATCCTTTTGGTACTATAATGCTTGATAGGACTTATTGACTGTATCCTATTCAGTATGAAGCCGTATCTCTTTTCTTCTCCATATATATACACTTTCTGACGCTTCAGACACTAAGCGGAAACATCTTTCTACAGCTTCGGCATGGCATGGATATTTTGACCATTCCTCCGTTTAACTTTTATCATGGCCTCAATTTCTTTAAATGACACATTCATCAAAAGAGGTGGTTCAAAATGTCCAATTCGTTTCTTAGCTAATAAGTGCAAAATAATCCTTTGCTTTAAAGTCTATTTTTAGTACTTGAAAAGCTCTTATTCTGACGGTCTTCTGTTTTCATTTCTAGCACAAATTAGTTTTCGTAGTGCTAAAGACCTTATATTCTCTCTGTTATCTTTGAGCATTGACAATAGCAAATTTTCGGGAGGACAAAAGAAGCTATTTCGCTGAATAAAAGTGTCTACTATATTTCTTAAATTGGGTTCCGAATATCTAGAAAATGAGATAAGTCTCCAAATATGCAGCGCTCCTTCTGTTATGGATGGCTTTGTTTTGACATGGAACCATACAGGTGGGATATACATTCATAATATATGTTGCAAGAATAATAAGAGTCAGATGGTTTTTCTGTGACCACATACAACCTTAAAATTCTACTTGCAATTGTTAGCCACCTTAAGTGAGGAATTGTGCCAGGCTTTCTTAATGCCAGGTCAGAATAACATTCAACATGTGATATCGCTAGGCAAATATCATATAGATATTGCTGATCATTGCTGAGAACTATTCTATCTATATTATCTGGCATATTCTCCATACTTATTGAAGACAAAGGAGCTACAGATAGCTCCTAGCAGGCTTTGATTGCTTTACCAATTGGGTGACAAAATTCTTTAGGACCAGTTTATGCACCATCCAAAGAATTTAGTAGATGACGGAGAGTTAACTCATTTGTATGAAGCAAACAAATGCACCACTGTAATGGTCTATTGAGGTCTAGTTCCATCAAGCGAATAATACCTCCCTTGTGCCTAGTATTAACATTTGTTCCATCGCATCCAATTACTGTTAGCCCATTTAATTGCATATTATTTGATACAATAAAATTCAGTATTGCTTCTTTTATAGCTTTAGCTCCTCCTGTTGCAGCATTATCATGTCCGATATACACAAAGTTAGGTTCGTTTACAGGAGTATAATGCTCCTCCTTTGTGGTGTTCGGGTAGTACTTTGTGTCCTTCTTAATTAGCACTTTGTGTTGTCTTTTTTCCCATCGAAATATAATTCGGTTAAAAGAGACCAATACACTATTAACTTAGTAGACTCTGCAACTTCATTTTAAAGCATTTTAAGCTGTCTAAGAATTTTATTGCTATCTACCACATGCGAAGTCTCTCTTTCGTTTACAATTCCAATGTCTTGTAAAACAGAACTGGCAAATGAAGCAGCTTCTCTATCGGAAATTCCGTATCGATCACATTCCCTTGCTAAGGTAGGCAAATCTAAACGATTTTATGATTGATATTTCAAGGTAATTACATCCGTATCTGTATACATGGACGAAGACATAGTGTTGACCTCAAGTAGCTCCATTGATTGCGCATGAGCAGCATCAGTTTTTACCATTTTACGTTTTATTCTTTTGTCTTCCATTTGTTTTCTTTCTTCCTTTTCTCTTTTTTTAGTCCCAATTACGTCCACTTCTCCAATAACCATTATTATTTCTAATCTTTGATCTTTTATAAACAATCGCTCAGCAAGTGGAATTTTCATGTCTTTTTGGCATTTACATGTATTGAAATTTGTACACTTACAAAATGTGATATCGAACAAACAGGATATTTTCCCATTACGATAATTTTCCAATTTTTGTTGGTATTTTTATCATTCCTTCGCCCTATCCTCTACGTTTCTCCCTGTAAAAATCGTTTCTTTAACACACTTTTTATTTTTAATTTTAATTCGAAATTTGGATAAAAATCGTTTTTTCGTGAATATTTAAGCGTCTTGTGGCACCAGAAGAAATTAAGCAAAGTTGAAAAAATTTTGCATGTATGCTACTACACTTAAAAGACAACTTTTTCACCCTATGCCGATTATTTTATCCACACTTTGAATTTTAGATACACCCCATTAAACAAACAAGGAATCCATTTTAGTCCACTTTGTCAGGGGCTAAGAACTAAATTCCAAATGGATTAATTCTTACAGGAAAATTTCCCAAATATTTTAAATCCATTACGAATTTAGTTCTTAGCCCCTGACAAAGTCCACTTCTGGACAAATGGAACAAGGAAAATGGATTCCTTGTTTGTTTAATTCTATTCTCTCAGAGTATTTTTCTTAATCTTTGATTTCTTTGAATGATTTTGATTTCCATTATTTTATATAGTATGTTAATTATCACAAATTTAGTACTTTTAAGCTAAAACATCAGTTCTCTTTTTCCATGAAATTTTTGGTAAAATAGTGCGTCATGCTTACTTTTTATTGCTTTTGAGTCACAAAGCGATCATCAACTTTAAATTACTAGAGAAGATCTTACAACTCGCTTCTGAATGCAGGAAATCGTTTTCTTATGAAAAAAATTACAGTATCACGTCACGCACAGCCTCTAAGCCTTTCTTTTATATCAGTTCACTTGTTAATGGGAACTGATTCTTTGTGTACTTGCTTGGAATTTTCAGAAAGGGTTTTTGATGCTGAATAAAAGGTTTTGGGCAACACCAACTAATTTTGCATTTCAATTTATTTTGAACGCATAATTAAGTAACAATTACGCCTTTATCCGTACAGTACTAATTTCTAAGTTAATCCTCCTTCCAATACAAATAAGAAATGTTAGTTTTGTAAAAATTCTGATTAATTAACATTCTAAATAAATGGTTGCGATTCGCTTCAGGGTCTAACTAAACACCAATTGCTTGGAATGATGTTAGTGTTAAAAAAAGAGGAGTAAATAGAAGAAGTTGGAGTGAACACTTTAATTCTAAGCGATTCTCGTGTTAAAATTACTTCGAATGAAACTTTCATAGAATTTGGTAATTCACTGGGACATCAAAATTTGATTTAGTTTCCTTTCATTTTGTGACTTTTTTAACATTTGAAACACCTGTAAGATACAACTATGTTATATTTAGCAAGGTGAGATCGACGTCCCATGTCAAAATCACACGTATGCTGTTTTTCTCGGACGGCTCTCATGATTTTGAACGATGGTCAGATGACGAAGATGACACCAGAGCCTGTAGCCCTCTCTCCAGACTTAGACATCACCCCAGAGAAAGACCGTCTGACCGGACCTGCTACACGGTGGAATTTTCGTTGAAGAAATCTTGAACCCGCCAACATACAGTACTCAATACGAAATCTTACTAGCAGTTTCCTGTTACCTTTTAAAGAGGGTTGAACAAGACAATTAACCATGTTACGAATATTATTTTTAGATACATAGCAATTACAAAATAATCCCCTGGTTGAACCATTTCTAGGGCCGTTTACTTCTATTAATGGTATAAAAAAAATAATTTTTGGATTGAGATTAATTTAAGAAAATAAATTTATTTGGCTTATTCGAAGACATTAATTTTTTATTAAATAATTTAATTAATTAACAATTAATTAAAAAGTCAAGACACATTTAAACACAGATAAGAGAATGGAAAGTACAGGATTTCGTTTCATCGAAAAATTTCATCAAGAACTTTAAAATAGCTTATCTTGTACGTTTAAAAATTGACTTATTTGGTGGTACGTACACTTACCACTGCCTTTAAAGGGTTAAGATATGACTTTAAAAATATTAATTAGAGTATTTAATGCTAATTGTGACGGATGCTAAATTTTTATTTCCATATTTTTATTTTATCAAGTCAGCAATGAAATGAAGCACAAACGCATTCTAGCGTTAATCAGCAAAAGGAAATAAGGGATTTATTGTGGTGCCAGATTGGTCATGTGGAGCTGGCGGCGTTTCTTTTGTGATTTTTAAAATCTCCAGACCTCATGGTTTGAGTTTTTTTCTTTGGGTTTACATTTAAGCATTGTGTGTATGTGTGTACGTCTTTTAGTCTGCTTATGAAATGAGTTCCAAAACTGTATTACCAACATTTTTGCAAGAATAACAATAACATGCTATGAGATCTTTGGGGATAATTGGTCTAAAGTATGGATGTGTGTTGCGTATGGAACGTTAGACATAGATATCTATTCGAAAGCGATACATTCTATGCACGGACTTTTTGTTACTTATAAAAACTCAGTTATGAGAAAAAATTATAGCTAATGTATAATCTTCAATTTAACGATATGAGATTTTATTGAAAATTCTGTTCCTTGTCCATACCTGAATAATTTCCTAAATTCTAAAATCCTATCATACATAAAATGCACTACAGTTATTCCCTACAAAATACAGAATATACGTAAATGAATATCCCATCATTTTAAGGCTATTAAAAAAACAAAGTACAGAATTGTTCTTCATCGGAAATCAAAAATAACAATTGAAAGTTTAAATTTAACATAGTTATACGTGTTGAATGTGAGCCCCTCCAAAAAAAAAAAACGATATCGAGGCGGTACGATAATTCATCCCACACTCTTTTCAGCATGTTTATTCGCCGCCTCGATATCGATAAATTCTAAAATTTTATCATACGTAAAATGCATTACAGTTGTTCACTACGAAACAGGATATACATAAATAAATATGACGACTTCTCAGGACTATTAAAAGAAACAAAATACAGCATTTTTGTCCATCGGAAATCAGATATAACAATTGAAAGTTTAAAGTTTAAATTTAACCAGTTATAAGTGTTGAATGTGAGCCCCACCCCCGGAAACATGAACGATAGCGAGGCGGCGAATGACAATAAACATGCTGAAAAGAGTGTGGGATAAATTATCGTACCGCCTCGATATCGTTCATGTTTCTGGAGGGCCTCACATTCAACACGTATAATTTTGTCAAATTTAAACTTTCAATTGTTATTTTTAATTTCAGTTGAACAACAAGATTAAAATTTGATTTTTCTTAAATAGCCCTGAGAAGTTGGGATATTTATTTATTTTCACCCTGTGTATCAAGTAGAATCTTTATCTATAAAAGGCAAACACCATGACTCATTCCCTCACTCACTGACACACTCATCACGAAATCTCCCAAACCACTGGGACTAGAAACTTGAAATTTGACAGGCGGTTGCTTCTTGGGGCGTAGGTGCTCACTAAGAAAGGATTTTTCGAAATTTTAATTAAAATTTACATTATTCAAAAAATACCTTAAATTTTAACGTTTCTTCGGAATAACTTCGGATCCTATTATCGCAAAAAAACATTTTTACATCATCTTAAAGATAAAAAAAAATAAACTTTCAATGACACGAATCTTATGCCCATGCAACATTTTGTTAAATTTTAATTAATGTTTCAAAATGTTTTTAAACATGAATTGTAACAATGTTTTCATTGTTGTAAATAAAATTCAAACCATTTCATTATTTCGGCAAATCTTTTATTCTCGCGTTTTTGAAATTGTTATGGTTGTGATAGTATAAATTGTTTTCTTGGGAAATTAACTTCAAAGCAGAATTTTCACTTTAGTAATCAATGCATTTCTGAAATATTTTATCGCACCTACTTCAAAGTAATATTTTTATAAAGTGTGGCAACATATATTTGATTTCAGGTTTGTTTGTTTTTTTTGTATTTGAGGTACACTGAAATGGCTTTCGTCCTTTCTTCAAGCATTTAGTCTCATGCTTTCCTGCCATTTTAAAATTATGAGGCATGAAAACACTTTCAAATTTTTGTAAATTGCATTATTGGTAATTTTTTATTAAAATTTTGGTTAGGCTGCCGCCAAACCTGAATTTCCGCAAGTGATAACTCATCAAATTTGATATTATAAACTAGAAATTACAGCCTGAAACTAGGAATTACAAAAAGGGAATAATGTTCGATAAAACTAACCAATTTTTAAATGTTATAGTCTACCTCCTATACTCCCGGGTCTTTTAGATGTCTATGAATTTTTTGTCGTCTCACTTTTTGTACCCACATTCCTCGGGTCTCCAGCATGTTCAGAGTTGTAGTGTCTTGGCCTAGGTGTGACCAAATTAATGCAAAGCTTAGATTGACTTAAGTACCTTTATTGATACAGCAATAATTAAGAAAACAAAATTCTTGCATAGAAGTCTAGATTAATGGATTATTTACAAGTTTCAATCCTAAGGATCATAGTTCTAGAAGTTACAGTTCAATGTAATAATAGTCTACCAAAGAAGAAATTCATCACAGCATGGATAGCTTCCACCTATCAACGTGATACCTAACCACGAGACTACAGGAGTGCTCGCAAGTTGATGAGCCGAGAGTTCGGGAAATTGCCGATTTCTCGGTGTTGCTTACAAAGTCCGAATTAATTCGGGACTTTAAATCCGAGCTGATCACACATCTCTTTTCGGTGCTCCGGAGCCTTAAACTCAGTTCGAGACCCCTAATTCGGGTTCTTCGCCGCATTTTTCGTTCTCCATCCAACATTCCGTTTTGTTCACTACCTCAAAGGGTGGGGCTCCGCCTTCCTTTCACTCTACTGGCTAATCGTACTCCAGGGTGACCAACGACTAACCTTTCATCTTCCCAGTGGTCAAATCTAACCATGGGGAAGGTTCTTGGGTTTTGCCACCACCGGGGCTATACAGGTGTGACACGAAAGGGTACCGCTAATGCGCTCTCTGACAGATATTGATTCCTCGGCATTGTGGCGGCCCTCTGTGTGAAGCCATTACTTTTGCGCACGTCTCGTTACCGATCACCAGGTGCAGCTGTCCTACGGTCTCTTTTTCCCCTGGGAACGATGCTCGCGGGAAGGAAACATCACAGCGTTAATCATTCTACCGATGAGTGATAGATGAATTGCGTGAAAGGTATTTGAAACTCAGTTTGTAAGTTTCGTTAGCTGCGATGCATCATACAGAATTCTATCGCTGGCATTTTAAAATTTACTTCTTTAAATAATTTACTATCTGTCAAATACAACAAAATATTCAGTTTTTTGTTCCTCTTTGCTATGTTATTGTGGCTGAAACTGCGACGGGTAATGCTATAATTAATATAAAACACAAAAATAAAAGCTAATTTAAACGCACGAACCAGCTGGTCGCCGAAGGCGGCTAGTATCTAATAAAAATAAAGAACTTTTTATCAAAATTTGGACCCTAAACCTCTTTAAATATTTATTGTACTTAAGGAACAATATACATTATTATACAAGAGATAAAAATACGCTTATTGACATAGTAGTTAAGTACAAATTTGTGAAATTATTTCTGTTTTAAGTGTGTTAGTTAGGGTCTTAAATATAAAATAAATAAAAAACTTTATAGCAAATTCTGTTACATTTAAAGTGCAATAATTACTTGTTAATCTTAAATTGCAAGATGAGGTTAAACATTGTTCTTAACTGCAGACAAAAAGAAACATATTCATGCGTCCACAATTACATTGTCTGCATTTACATAAGATTTAACGTCTTTCCATCTTCTACAGACTGAATATTAATTGATCATTTTCTCTAGCGTATCATTAATCTTGGGACAAAGTAGTGGGAGGATTATGTCGTTAGCGTTATTAATATTAGCACGCGCTTTGTTGTTTCTACCCTGTGACTTCAAAAGCGATTTAGAAAGATCTTCCTCTTTGAAACACAAAGTGTTTCCAGGTTAGTGAGTCCTTGTTTCAAAGTTATAAAACATGGCGCTTTTGTTATAAATTACTAAATTGAAATGGAACGCTTTATAATATTTCTGAGAATTTCTATTGCATATTGTTGAATCATTTTTTCACGGTTATTAAACATGAAGCTTGTGTTATGAATTATGAAATTGAAAGCTTTATGATATTTCGAATGGCAGGGTCGAAGCAAAAGTTATCAGTTAATGAAGTTCTTCAAAAGAGAAGTTATTTATTTTATAATTCTCTCTGAAAAGAAGAAAATATTATTTTAAGATTCTGATACATGAAGCAAAAGCAGTGAAATTATATGTAAAATTAAATTAATAAAAAATTATAACATACGGTTAAAGCAGATTCAAAATTTAAAACTTCAGATTATAATGAAAGTGTGAAACACTGAATAGAGAACGCAGAAATTTACTTATAGTAAATTTTTGCTATAGGAATATCTAAAAATTATCTTTAATACTGTGACAAGTAACTCGATCAATAATATAATCTTGATTATATTTCAATCTCGAATATGACTCTACTTTTGACTATAACACAATCACACAGCTTAATGGCAGTTGAATTGAAAATGATAATAACACTGCAGCGTCTCCATTAACAAGATTTTTACATTTGACAGCTTGAGAACTTTCTTTCCAGGGACCCTCAACAGATTGCGATACTGTTTCCTTTCCCGAGTGAAACCTGTTCCCGACTTGCCCTGGGAGAAGCTGGCCATTTTTTCCTACCCCATCTGCCTCGAGTGACGTTACGCACGACACAAGCTCTCGGATTCCTACGCTGACCACCCTTGTATGATATCCCGAACGAGACGAGCGCTAATTAGAACTATCCTCTCACGCTCCTACCCAGATAGCAAAGAAGGTTGCCATTTCACTTTCCATTTGCTGTCCGCGAAAGCATTTTTGCGCAAACCGTTTCGGAAACCAATGCCGCAAGGTTTACATAGGAAAACTTTCATCAACTACCTCACCGACAAGGTTTGAACGAAAAGTCCGCGAAAGCATTTCCCCGCAAACCGTTTCTGAAACTATTCCCGCAAAATTGGCGTACATAAGCTTTTTATGAACCACCTGTCCCATCGTGCGTAGTCCCGGCCGGTGTAGTGGTTATTGCGTTTGTCTTCCAGCTCTAAGAACGCGGGTTCGATCCTCGGCTCATAAGAATTTGAAGTTTGTAGGAGTACGGCTTTGAAAAGGGGATTCATCTCTGTAGGAATACGGGTTCGGAGGGGTGAAAGGGGTTATATTTTTTCCGCTGAAGGAGGGCTCTTAACAACCTTTTGAAAAGACAAGAAACAAGCTCGAGGAAAGCCTGAAACAAGCTTAATAAAAGCTTGGGGAAATCTTACATAAAACCTTGTTCCTCGTTGACTAGCGAACCTTTCCGCTACCTTGCCGAAAGGTTCAACCCCTGTCATGGAAACCTTTGTGACAACCCTTTATCCTTGCTGATGAAATTGATGATGATTTCCAAAACCTTTTAGACAACCTTTCCTTGCTATCTGGGTAACGACCCAGCATGTTGACTACTGAACTTCCCTTATCATTTAGATGCAGTAAATGTTGTATATAATGTATTATTGCTGTTAATATATATTTAATCCAGAAAACTGCCTTCTTTATTTTAGCCTAGTTGACACTTGGTAAAGGCTAGAGTTAAGCATAGCAGATGATTAAGTTGGAGTCAGATTAAATTAACTAGTAGGTAACAAGGATCATCTCTCTTGCAACAGACAGTTTTGATGGCCCTCACCTTTAACGCATTATCAAGTCCTATTCGATTTAACTAAATCAACACTAGTACACTAAAATTTGGCAATGCAACACTACCAAAGAAAGCAAATTGACCTTAATAGTAAAAGCACACTCACCATACGACTTTCTTTCACTTCAGACTCATCTGATCGAATTTCTGAATCATTCTACTCTCGAGAGAAATCTTACTCAACTTGCTTACCTGAGCTAAGTTCTTAATCAGAAGAGTTAGGCATGTGTCTTCCAGTTAAATTATCTGTATCACTCTCCGCTCGGCACAGCCAAATGTTTTGAGTTAAATACGTTAACTGTTTATAAGGCCATTTTTTTCTAATAGTGGTATAATAAAATAACTTAGGTATTGAGAGTAATTTAAGAAAAGAAATTAATTTAGCTTAGGGGATGAGATTTTTTTTGATAATTAATTTTATTAATTAAGAATTAATTACCAAGTCAAGACACTTCGTTACGGCTTGAGATAAGAAATTGGAACATCCAGGCTTTTATTTCATTGAAAAATTTGGCGACAGCTTAACGCCAACCTTAAAAAATGCATTAAAATATTGATGAATTTGGAGGAAAGTATATTCCCAAAGTCTTAGAAAGGGCATATACTTTCTCCAAATTCATCAATATAACCCTTACATAATACCCTTACATATATATACATAATAACCCTTAGAGGCACGGGCATTTACCCATAACAATAAGGCGTAGATGGCGCACTCAGTACGCCACCTTGCTTTTCATTGATTATGCTTCTTTACATCCTAAGTGGCTTGATTTTTCACATTTTATACTTTAAAGTAAGGTTCCCGAGGGTTTAGTTTTGGCATCCTTTTGTTCCCTAGGAGAAAAGGAATGCCTATGAATGCCATCCTTTCAACCATCGTTCTTTCATTCGTTTCTTTTATTGATCCCTTCGAATAAGTTTGTTCTCTTCTCCTTACGTATAAGTTTGTTCTTTTAACGGACATTGAATAATTGCCGTTGATAAATTGCTGCAAGATTAACCGCCAGTAACCTTTTATCCTTAGTGTCGCATCCTTAGAATTTACCATATTTAAGTGAAATAATCACTCTCTTTCAAAGCAAGGAGTCTTTTAAAGCTCGAGACACAAACATTATGAGAATCTTTAGAGTTTTTGTTTTGTTGCTTTCAACCGACTCTGAGTAAGTTCCACATGATTAAATTGCTCCAGGACTTAACGTCAGTAACGTTTTATCCTTAGAGTCACCTCCTTACAATTTCTTACTCTATGTGAACGATTCAATTACTTTTAAAGCGAGGATACTTTTGAAGCTCGAGATACAGATATAATTATAAGCTTTAAAGTTCTTGTTTTTTCCTACGTTCGATAAGAAATCAAACTTCTGAAATTTTGGCCGGCAAATACACGATACCTTTCGTTCTGCCGACGAATAATTTACATCGTCTTTCATTTCATTTCGGAAACGAATCATTTACATCAACTTAAGTGCCTTAAGTGCTTATAGTTAGCACTGATTTCAGTAAAACTGTTTTATATTTAATTTAATGCATTTATAGATTTACAAAGAATGGCATTTAAATCAATAAGGATATTGAGGAACATATAAATAGAATTTTTTTGAAAAAGTGTCAATGATGTTTCATTTCTCTGGCATAATACCCAAGTAGCACGAAGACATTTTACAATATTGCTAAGTATTCAGAATATGGTGTAGCATCGTAAGAAAAATATTGTGTGATTTGGGTTTCAAGTTGTTTAGTAATTCAAGAATTCCTGGACTCCGAAGCAGAAAATTAGATACCGTAAATAGCAAAAGAGAAGGAATTTAAATTGGAAACGAAAATTGCAAAGTGGTTCTTTATTTTCATTAATTCCCAAGAATTCTGAAATCAGCCAAACTAAAAGTTTCATTTCAAGTAGCTCTGACAGTTCGAGCGACTGTAATTGCTTTGCCTCCAGACTGCAAAAATAACGTTTAGTAATAAAAGCGTCTGAATTGAAAATCCAGATTCTTAAACAAATAGCATTGCTCAAGCTGAGAAAGCTCAGAAGAAGAATACAAAGCTAGACAAGCTTAGTTCAGCACATAACTATCAGTCGGAGTAAATTGCCTGAATTTGCAACTTAACTGGTTATTTAAATAAAGGAGAACTTCAGGATGCAAATGGGAAGGAAATCTCATTGTTTTCTTAACCTAATTTCAAGAAACTTGTATAAATACTTTGTGTTTTGGTAAAGGTCGTATGAAGGTTCATTTTATGAAGCTATACAGATGAAAGGGATATCGAAGTTATTTCTGAAGAAAATATTGAATTCAAGTTCATAAGTGTTTCCTTGTGTAATTATTGCCAATGGTATCTAAGCAAACAGCTATACAGTTTATAATTACTGGAAGAAAATTAGTTCTCTGTGTGATTATAACATATTTTAAAATTATATATATATAGGATATATATGTTATGATCCAATATATATATATATATATTGGATCATAACATCAATTCTACTTCACTTATTAATATTACTAGCAACAAAGCTGTAAACAGACGACAAAAGTTGCGAAATTTCACAGAAGTCCTTCATTAGTCCTAGGACGCTTAAAAACATGCATTGTATCGTTTACTGTAGCTCATCGTTTCCTTCGTAATTTCAGCTTATGTTATCGTCGTTTGGAAAAGAGTGAATGTAAATTTGAGAATAATAATTAAATGTATAATGGTAGAATCCGACACACTCTCTCTCTTTCTCTGTCTCGTTTTCTTTCACTTCCTTCCCCCAAATGAAACAAAACACTTAAAAATTCTATAATTATTTATTTATTATAATGATAATAAGTGCAAATATACATAAACTCATTATTTATTCATAATTTGTGACTAATACAGATAAAAAATTATAATGCATATAAGCAGTTATTGAAAAAAACATTTATTTACATTTTTATTAATCTCTATAGTAAAGTATATCATCATCACATTCTATCATGGAAACAATTGGTTTGTAATAACTGAAATATTCTGCACATGTCTGCGATTCTATTTTATTAAGGGGAGTTGGAACCCTAAGTATGTTAACCCTAACCCTGTTGCTTAGATGCATCTTTTCTCAAAATCTCTTATAGATTCTTGTTTGAAATATTTTATGCAAGTAAAGTACCTAGTTCTCATTATACTGAAATTATTTTTAAAAAACAATTCAAAAATTTATTTTTTACAAATTTTTTTGTGTCAAAACAAAAAAATGTGAAATTGGCCATTTCGATGTACCTTTTCTCAAATTCTGTTATAGATACATGTCTGAAACTTTTTACACAAGTAAAGTACACCATTCTCATTATACTGAAATGAACTTTTGATTAATTTGTAATTTTTTACAAATTCACAAAATATTTAATTAGACATAGTAAAATTTTACCCTATTTTGGCGCATGAAAAATTGTAAAAATAAAGATTCGAGTTTTTTTTTAAAAAGTCTCATTTCAGTATAATGAGAAAGGTGTACTTTACTTCTATAAAAAATTTCAAATATGCATTTATAACAGATTTTGAGAAAAGGTGCATAGAAATGGCCAATTTCACATTTTTTGTTTCGACACAAAGAAATTTGTAAAAAACAAATTTTTGAATTGTTTTTAAAAATATCATTTCAGTATAATAAGAAAGATGTACTTTACTTCTATAAAAATTTCAAACATGTATCTATAACAGATTTTGAGAAAAGATACATCGAAGTAACAGAGTTAGGGTTAACGGACTTAGGGTTCCAACTCCCCTTAAAATATCTTTAAGAAACTGCATCAATGTTTTATGAAACTTTATCGCTGACACTACCAGATTACTGTTCATAGTTAAATTAAATTCATCAAAAATAAATTTTACAAGTGACTCTGATTTTTTTATCCGCCAAATTAATATTAAAACCACCAGTCAACACATACCGTTCTGTTGTTTACATATATTAGATACATGTCTCCAATAAGTAAAACTCGGCGGGAAATGGCGCAGTATATAGCGTCATTTTTGCGAGTCAAAAGATTGCGAGTTCGAATACGCCTCCCCGAAATTCCTATTAAAAAGTTTCGAAACACATTAAACTTGAGTATTTAAATCTTTTGTATGTGCCACTGATATTGGTAGATTTGGGGTTAAATTATTAGTAGTATCACTTTTGTTATGGTAAATTGCAACGCCTCCAGCAGGAACTTCACTTTTGAACTTAACAACGCAATCGAATTAGGAATGTCGACGATGCCTGCGCTGATATGACGTCCCTCCGTCTCATGAATAACGAAATCTAAATTAGAAATGGCAACTGCGCATGCGCTGGTATGACTTTTCGTGACGGTCGGTTTTTCTACGCCAACTCCCCATCCCGAAGCCTGCGTTAAGAAGCTTCGCTTCAATAATAAACATTGATATTTATAGTTTTTCAAGCTAACTGGCCAAACAGCTTATCTAAGTGCTAAAATGAAACGCGTAAAATGAATTATATTCTGTGTTAGTACATAATAACGAATGATTTATCTATACATGTGACTAAAAGAACTTCCCATTTATAAAACTCATTGGGCCCCAGGATATTCCATACTGGTTAGAAATTTTTACAAATTCATATTGGTATTTTATTAAATATAAAAATAATACAGGGTAATTGAAATGTGGCAAAATTTCAATAATTGTGAATGTTCAAAAATGGATATTAATGGAAATTTCTTTCAATTCCTGACGTAATTAGAACCTTACACGTAATATTTTGCTTTCAATTTCAATCGTAGACTATTTCAGAAAAAATGTAGCAAAATGAACCACCAAATATAACAATTTATTTTATTCAGCATTACTTCGTAAAGCAAAGCAGTTCTCAAATTTACTCTCATCTAACGAGACAAAGACTTTCCACATTGGAAGAGCATTTCAAAAAAAGAAATCGTTCAAAGATAAGAAAAGATGTGCTGCTTATCTCTTTTTATTCAAAACAAAATGGATGAAATCAAGGATAAAGTATTAAAGTCACTAAAAGAGTGTGATAAAGTTGATATCGCAATCAGATTTGTCAAATGGAAGGAAGTTGTCTCTTCATCCTTGTTATACTCATGTGTCTTGACTGGTTGGTGACTTCTCGATTGCTTTGTATTACTGTTGATTTCAACAACATTATTCTGAATTGGATGGAAGAAATGTAGCCTTTGAGTAATAAAAGCTTCATCTAATGCGCCTGAATTAAATATCTAATGCGTTTGATATGAAAGAGTTTGATTTAAATATCTAATTCACCTGAATAACACGATTCAAATTCAATAAAAGCTACAAATTACGCTATATCTTGCGTATCTCATGTATTAATACTTCGCTTGTTTATCTCATTATATCTAATAACATTTACTCTAAGAAACAACAAAGTTTCATCAAGATTAGTTTAGGTTTCATTTTATCATTTTGCAATAGAATATGGTACGATGCTTTACTGCTTGATTTTACGACGAGAGAAGCGAGCTAAAACATCTGGTCACCTTTCGAGTTTTATCGTTACACCATAAAAAAACAACAGGCTGCAAATAAAATACGTAATGTTTTCTTCTTTATAATTCCGCAACCATTTTCTCCGTTCTCTTTATATCCTCACAGCATTTTACGGCCATTTTGCTTTTCGATAAATACTCAGTCATGGAAGACATTTTTTAGAATGAAAGTATCGCAAAGCCAGTGTTGTAATGCCTGATACATTGCCAAAAGGGTAAAGCAGTCTACTGGATTTTTGTTCATAGATTTATTTCTTTGCAATATTTCGATGGCTTATTTCTGGGTGGAAAAGCTATTGCAATTTTGTGCGATAAACAAGCTGAATTCTGACTCGTTGCGTGATAAGAAGTAATTCTGCAAACAGCTATCATTCTTCTCCTGATCCTCCAACTTTCTTTTTTCCGTTTTAAAGTACATTTTCAACTCATTAGTTTTCTTATGTATTCTAAATGCCATGCTAGATAAGATATACTGTGGAGAAGATTTCTGTTTTGTCTATATGGAGTAATGTAGAACTTCCGCTATCCTATCGACTTCCGAGGAAATGCTTCGTCAATGGGAATCTTCAAAACTTCAACATTCTCTTTGAAGATGTTATTTAATGTTGAAAGTAGAGTTTTTAATATTATGTCTTAAGGAAACTTTGAAAAATGTTAAATTCACTGTTTCTATTGCTGTAACTCTGAATGTTTACTTAAAATAAGAGTCTCATTTTGTGGAAAGGCTGCCATAAGTGTTCACTATCGCTCTTGTTGGCGACTTCTGAGGATTGTTTGGAGGTTAAATGTTTAACCAAATGATTTTAAAAACCATTGGAGGTTAAATTTTTAATCAAGCGATTTAGCTAATTACAATTGTTCCATTTGGAATTTAGATGTTTTAAATAATAAAAACAAAATGAGCTAACACAAAGAACACAAAATTCCACGTTTTGCGTGCTAAAGAAAGAACATGGATTCAGGCTTGGCGCGTGAAACAGTATCAAACGGATTCAGCGATTGTTTGAAGACGGTTGGAGGGTTACCGGAAAACGGTCTGTGATTTCATAATAAACAAAGCAGAAAACTCGTCCATAGCATTGAACGTAAAAATAAAATTATTTAATCCAAGTTATTTGAGAATTGATCAAAAATTAATATTTTAAGTTATATATTAGCTGATATACCTGGCATTGCATAAAAATAATTTCGCTTCTAACAATTTTAACGTAAAAAATACTTTTAAATAAAATATTATAAGATAATCCTTTTATCGTCTGAAATGCTTTTTAATTGAAATGAAAATATCAATTAAATCAAACGATTTTTAAAAATCATTGAAAGGTAATCTTCTCTATAAACTATTAATGTTGTTCAGCCTTCTAGATTCGTCAGCAGCAGAACTTGCACTGCTCATGCGCGGTGAAGCATAGTTTTTAGTTAATAAATTGATCATTTAATTAATTGTGAGGAATCCTTCATTTATTAGTATTATTCACAAACCTTCCTTATTATTCATAGTGTTTGTGAGCAAAATTTGAAGAAATTCTGGTAAGTAATTTCGATTTCTATACCGTAATAAATATTCTCTCTTCTGTTTTTTTATGTAGATTAAATAGACTTCAGAAATCTTTCAAAACCAATACGAAAAAAAATGCAGCCAAAACATTTAAAAAATAAAGCAATAAAGAAGGTCTTGATGTGGTATAGGCACATTTAAGCGTCCATATTATGCAATGGAAAATTTTCTTCTGATTCTATTCAAGTGCGATCGATGTCAAGTGAGCGAAGAAATAAATTATTAACTAAGAGTAAGTGTCTTTCTTTATTCTTATTTTCGCCTTAATTGTTTGTGAAGTGAAAATACCTTAATTATTTGGGAAATAGAGAACAATTTTACACCGTGATAAGCAAAGTCATCTAAAAAATACATTAATGGTTGTAAAGTGTATCACATTGTCAAAACAATCTTTACCGTATAAATGTTACGACAACTTTAATTCTCTAATTAAAGAACGTCAAGTTAACTTACAAAATAAGTGGTTGAAAAAAACTTTGTTGACAAAAAGAAAAATAGCTAGATAGAACTCTAGGGACGATAAAAAAAATTAAAAACTCCTGGCCTTACTTTGCTTGGATAAATTTTAGTCTAGGATAAATGGTAACATAATAATTACGAAACTCAAAGACTTTCATAAAATATGGAAATACAGGTCATAAATTATCGAACAAATTTCAAAGATAAATAAAAAGAACTAATAATGTTACACCTGTCATTTTTTTAAATGAGAGAGCAATTAAAAAAGTTTTATCAGAGAGGTAGCGCACCATTAAGGTGTTCTAAATTTGTTACTGCGAGAGAATTCCTTAAGCAATGGCTATCGATCAGTAGAAGCTAATGCGCATATCCTGGTTTCATTTTTAAGTTTATAATCAATATGTCGAAAACAATAAGGTTTCGAATTAAAATTGATTGAACAAATTAAAGAGTGTAAAAATCCATACAATTGCATACTTTTATTTTTCTTCTAGCTTTAAAAATTTTACAGATAATGGTTCTCAAAAATGGGAGATATCCAATAATTTACGACCACTTAGACCTCTGTAACGGCACGTTACCTATCTGAAAAAAAAACTTTTTAAAATGCGCTGTCATTAAAAAACACAAGTTGTAACATGATTAGTTTTTTTAATTAATTTTTTAAATGGGTACCAAAATTTATGACCATCCTGTACTTTCTACCGCAATTGCATGTCAAAAATTGTGTTTATCACTCGATCGTCTATTCTTCATTTGGCAATTATAGTTAACCATAAAATAATTCATATTAAGGTGAAGAGTAATCAAGTAAGTGTGGACTATTATCTTTCTCTATTGCGGTATTGGTTTTCCCTTATTCGTCTAGGTATTATCGACGTTTGTATTATTTTGTACTATTTGTTTTCTATTCATTTTTCTGTGTATAGTATTGTATTGTGTCTTGTAATGCTCTGTTCATTGTATTTTAGAATGTTTTTGTCTCACTTACCCCTTATTTTTAAGTCACACTACTATGTAAATGTATTTTTTCCCCTGTGAGGTAAAGTTTTTCAAAGACGGAGCCCGCAGTCGTAATTCGTGTTCAAGTTTCTTTTCCTTCGGTATGGGGTCATCAAATGACTCTTCAACCTTTGGATTGAATCAGCCCTCTAGTATAATGGAATGGAATATAAGTTATGCATATTTATTTTGCTTGATACACCACATACTAGGTGCCACTGAAGTCCTACCCCACCTTAATTTCAAAACGACTGCAGCTATAGTCATAAAAGTGGTGTCTGAGTGTAGTAAAGCTACTATGCACTACGCCATGAGACATTTGACAACGCCACCTCGCGGTAAAATTAGAAATCAGCTTTCCTATCTCAAAAAACGGAATGATATAGGGAAAAAAGTCAATTACAAAGTTGTAGAACATCATTGATATAGTACAAAAAGACATCTTCTTGACATTAATGCTATAAACAGAATGCTCAAAACATCATTTATTTGTTTGAGAGTTTCAGCACTGCTACATCAAGCAACGTGTTAAATAAAGAGGAAAATAACAGATTATCACAAGGTACCCTTATTTTCTCTGTTCAAACTTATCGGCTTCAGCTATAATATTGTTACAAATTTGTAAAGTTGTTTCCCTGACATGCTAATATTGGCTACAAACTTTGCGACCTTGACGAGAAAAGGAAACTTCTAGAAAAATCCTGAACTGTGGACCTATCTCTACTGTAAGCCAGTTGCTTCATAAACCTTCTAGAGATTACATCACTTCCTACGTAATGACGTCGCTTCCTGTTGTGAAGGATAAAAACAAGCTTTCACAGCAAGAGTTGGAATTAGGTCAGCAAGCAAGCTGGTGAACTGAAAAACATTTGAGTACTATTGAAAGCATTGTGTCTGAGATTTATTGGTGATCTCTATTGTAAATTTGTACAAGAGCTGTCTGGTTTTGTTTCCTGTGCTACGTTAGTGTTTCTGGTGAAAGCCTTGTGGAACAAAGAGTAATTTTTTTTTTTTTTATTTTCCTGCTTCTTAATCTGAATTCACGTACACTTACAGGGCAATTTTTGCTACAATACACATTTGGATTTTTTTCTAATTTCACGTTGAACTCTTTTAAGCATATTAGATGTCACGGTGATACAAGCATTACTAATAAGTGCTCAAAGGTCCTACATTGTTTGATGGAGAGGTCATATACACCTGCTATTTGAAGTATCCCTATAGCAAAAAATAAACTGGGTCATTTTTATCCGAAAGATTTTTTTTCTCCTTCTGTCCACGCTTTGTGATGTCACTGGTTCGGAAACTAAGAAAAATTAGTTGTGCGTTTTAAGTGTTCTATTCCTATTATTGACGTCCAGATGGTGTCTCTTGGTACGAAATATATATTGCTGTATAATTTTGTAATTCACCTTTTTCACCTATATTATTCCATTTTCTGGATAGGAATGCTAAATCATCCGTTTTCCCTCAGGTGCCGCTGTAAGCTATCTTATGGCGTAGTGCGGAGCAACTTTACTATATTTAGACACCATTTTTAGGACTATAGCTGCACTCATTTAGAAATTAAGGTGAAGGGGAAAGAGTTGTATATTATAAGGATTTTTGTTATTTCTAAAATGTCAGAGGCAAGAACCACCAAGTTTTACACCATTTCTCAAACCTTATAAACACAACTGATATTTTTTTATATATTAAATTGTGTTATAGAAATTGTTTTGTTGTTGTTTCTTTTCTTTTTCAAAATTATTTTCCTGTCTCTTCTTTCTAAATTATATCTCAAACGTTCTCGTTTTTTTAAAGGGTAATTCTTGTTTCTCGCTTTTTTAAAGTTTTATTCACTATTTATTAAATTCTATTAATTTTTAATTTTTTGCTTATTTGATACATGCTTCTTTATTTATTACTTATAGTTGTATTTATCTATTATTCATGCTTGTAATTAATTATTGTTTTTGTTGCTTGCATTTTATTGTACCTACATTGACATTTTTATTTTATATTGTATTACTTATATTGCATTTATTTATATTATTTTCATTGTTTTACCTATTTTTTGTATTATGTTGTATATTTCTATTATATTGTATTGTATTGTATTACGCTAATATTTGTATCAGAATTTTTCTTTCTGCCGACTCGTGACATGCTTTGCAACTTTTGACAATAAAAAAAGCAACTGATGGGAAGAATTGATTAAGAATATGGACAAGTCAGGGGGCTTCCAGAAAGTTCGATTATCCTTCCTTCGTGAAAGTGGACTTTGCAACGTAACCCAGAGGATAATTTTAAGTAGCTATTTTTGAGTGACCTCCGATGATTTACAAATTGCTTTTCTTGCCTTGCAAGGAATATGAAAAAAGCGGTAGTGTTTTCCCTTTAATTTTCGAGCATATTTATTAAAAATTACACGTTTCTTATTCAATTTCGTAATATTGTAAGAGAATCTCCTTGGAGCTTTGATGTGGATCTTCAATTTTGGAACAAAGACCACATACGAAGGAACCTAGTAAGAGTATTTTCATTTCCCTCTCCTGCATACACATCCATTTTTGAGCGTTTTTGTTCATACAAGTA
>BGPR01000401.1:464835-480508 GCA_013235015.1 Araneus ventricosus | reverse complement strand
AATTTACTTCGTTCAGTTACGTATTGCTCTTACTTTTAAAGCAATAACAGCTTTTTTCTCTTTATTTCTATTAATTGTAGAAAGAAAATTAAATCATGGAAACTATTATAATTAAATTGGAATGCACAGAAAAGGCTTTTCTCATTGAATTTTCTTCCTTTCAATTGTTGATTAATTTTTCAACACCTGTTTATTGCTAAAATACTTTTATAACAAAATTAAGACAATTTTAAACCTCATTTATTCGACAAAGAAAAAAAAAAGCTGTATCGAAAATAATTAAATTGATGCATTTTGAAATATATTTAATCTGTTTATAAAAATGAAGTAATTTTAATAAGTAAATGCACTAAGAAAAATTTTAAAGTAGCTAATATTTCTTTCAAAACTTTATTTTCAGAAACGATTATCATTTCAAAAGGGACTGTTATTAAATTAATCATTTAATTAATTAAAATTTTCTTTAAAATTAGTATTAATCATCGTTAAATCTTAGATACTTTCCGACAAGGAGAATTTCAAATTGAATTTCTCTTCAGTTAGTATCGAAAATAGTTCTTTAAAGCGGAATATCTAACCAACAGTTCAAACTTTTCATGCAGATGGTTTCTACTATTTTGCATAAATTCAGCGATATTTGTAGCTGTGAGAGTCTGAATTTTTTATGTGTGTATTTTTTTCATGATGATTCAGATAAATACTCGAGATGTATTCTACTTTATATCAGTTCAGTTTGATTGATGTTATGTTTGTAATCTAAGACGGGGCTATTTTTGACCAATCCTAGTGATTTGTACAATCAAATAAAATTCAACATCCATCACAATCTCTCTACCAATCCACATACCAGCAAAGAGACATTTGACTCGCAAGGGAGAAGAACGACTTGGGAAATTCATTTTGGGATGAGATTTGGTTTATTATTGAGTATATCTTTAGATTATTCACTTTAGTTTATAAAGTGCAATGGAAGCCAATCTTGAGGAAATAGCCTTGAAACTTTCGGCGCATTGCTTACACTATATGAACAAAGTATCTGGACACTTTCAGATTTTCACATTTTTTAATTTCTCCGTATTCAATATAACTTTTCAAAGATAGAAGTTTAAAAATATCAATTTAGATTTTAACCACTCATCTTTTCTTCTCTTCGATAGGAACTAAAATAGTGCTCGTTTTAATGCCGATATCTTTCAATACTATTGATAGTTAGACAGATTTTTTTTATATAAGTTGCCGATATGGCTTTAAAGCTGTAGAAAAAATATATGCTATGTTTGTCATGCGCAAGAAAAAAAATTATTTACTAAAATTGCTCATATTTCAGGTAATATTCAGTATGTTGTTTTCAAATATTTACATGATAGCTTCTGTAATATATTGTCATCTTAGAGTGTCTGTTGTTTCTGTAAGTGTCGTGTATAATATAACAAAATTGTGCATGTTATAAGCAAGAACAGGCAGGAAAATTTGGTTTTTGAAACCCTTTGTATATCTTTCCAAATATTTTTCTGAGTTTACGAATATTCCTGTAAATATTATCACATAAACATAACCATTTCTAGAAAGTTTCATCTTGTTATCGGTATTCTGTAGAAGCGGGTGGGCAAAAAGTTTCTGTCTTCACATTTTGTAGGTGTTCCCCTAATTGCCTCAGTAAAATTATCAATGTAAAATGTGAGTTACAGTCAATTATAAACGTCGAAGTTTAAAAGGCAGTCAGTTAAACCTTTCTAGAGAAATTCTAAAAATGTGAAATCTGAAATTGTCCGGATACTTTTGGATATAATGTATATATTTAAGTTCTCATGTAGACAGTGCTAAATAGCGTGGGTGGTAGGCAAAAAATAAAATGAAAAATGCATCCAGGAACGTAAGGCCGCTTGAGACTACGCTTCCACCAGTATTTGGCCGCTGATCAACATCCATAACTTACAGTATATAAGTGCCGAGCTTTGAAGGTTATTTTTCTCGGTGTGGCCATCGCGCTTTCATAAATTATTGGGTAAACACCTGAAGGAACGTTTGACTAATATACATTCCATCATAAAGAATGTTCCTAATTCGTACCTTCCCCTTGTTAAACAGATTTAGCATGCAGAAGGATCTTAAATGTGATGGATCTTCGTGGATTGATCTCCTTTTTCTACTGCCAGACTTTGCTTCCAGGACTTCGGGATACACTATCTGAATAAATATACGTTAATTGGTGAGAAGATGTGAGGTAAAATGTTTACGAGATCGAGCAGAATATGTTTGTTTTAAATGCATCATGAATTCTGTTTTAGAAAAAGAATAATCAATGTATAATTTAATTTCAATTTTCAATAAATGAAACGTAATATTTAGGTATACAGACTTAACAAACTGAAATACAGCAGAAGAAAAGAATCCTACACATTAATTATATCAAGTACATATAATATAACTAATTTTTATAAAACAGTCAATCTTCATATATTTATTAACAATTTTGTATATAAAATGTTTTGTAACAATTTTTCATTTTATCTTATGTTTCACATTATTTCATTTATTTGTATATTAATAGCATAAATTTTGAAGCAGTCCATCCATTACAAAATGAACCAGATTGCAAAAATAATAGATACTTAAGTTACTTGGGATAAAAGTATCATTCTTATCACTTTCACCTCACCTGACGCCATCTATTTGTGTGTTAGTAACACATTAATTTTGAAGCAGATCAAATCGATTACAAAACAAACCAGAGTGCGCAAAATAATTAGATACTTAACTTACTTGGGATACAGTACCATTTTTATCACTTTCATCTCTCCTGACGCCATCTATTTGTGTGTTATTAACACATTAATTTTGAAGCAGAGCAAATCGATTACGAAACGAACCATATTTTGCAAAAATTCTATTTGTAGCTTACTTGTGATACTGTAACATCCCCATATTCACCACCTAAAATGTACTCATCTTTAGAGCAGTATGTGTCGGTCATCGCGGTCCCATCTGTGTATTAACATCTAATAAAAAGAATTGCGGAATGCTTGTTAAAAACAGGGAATGATAGGTAATGGGAAAAATCGTTGTTTATTTTACAAAGAGGATTATTTTACGTAGAGCTTGCCAGAAAAATAATAACCTATTCAGTCTTAATTACATACTCGGAGTGATGTATAATTTTGTCCCACACAGCAAAATATAGATCTCATCAATCTTTTCTAACTGACGCAATAGAACACAAATAAAAAAAATCACCATATTAAATAAAATTGTTTTATCGTTAGGTTTTTAATAATAACTTTATCATAGAAATTCCTCTCGAGCCATCGACCATACAAAATTTAATTACCCTGACAGTTACGATATTGATAAATAACCATTGTTTGTTATTAAATGCCCGGCATGGTTTCCCCGTTTAACAGTAATTTTTAAAAAGCTGGATGATCGATCAAAAAATGTCATGTTTCTGAAGCAAAGAAAATAACAATAAGAGCAGATAAAAAATATAATCCAGAAACAAAAGGAACACTATATTTTGGGAGTCAATTTTACTCATTTAATGTTTTATTGCTTTATCACTCGCTTTCGGCGACCAGCTGGTACGTGCATAGTATTAATTATATTAATTTCAATTAAATGTAATTAATTTATTTCAGCTCCTCGTTTTAATTGCCATGTGGTTGGTAAAAATATAGCATTTAAAAATAATCATTAGGTTGAAAAAATAATAATTTGTGCAAGATCAATAATCATTTATCTTCTCTTAAAGTGCAAGCTGCTGTCTTTCTGAATCTATACGGTATTCAATTGGAATTTTTGATATTGACGGGTATTTCGTAAGTTCCGTGCAATTTGGTTGAAGACTCTGCATGTTATCAGCAAAAAAAATGTTGGGAAATTTGGGAATTTTTAAGAAAAGTTGTATATCTTCCAGAAAACAAGTGCTATTTTTAAGAAAGTGCATGTAAGCAATGCGCCATTAATTAAAGTAGAAAATCATTATCAGCTTTCTGTAAAGCGGGGTGATCCAAAGATCCTTTCCGTCTTCATTAATTTCTCGTCTGTCCCCTACATGCCCTCGTCATCAAATCTTCACTGTAAAATGTTACTTACAACCGATTCTTTATATAACACAGTTTCAAAGAAAATTCATCCAAACTTTCAAGAGATATTAAAAGATGTTCATATCCAAACGTGTTTACATTATTTTGTCATCCAACTGTGTAGAAAACTTAAATAATTTTTTAAAAACTTATGTTTGTCTATAATTACATAGAGAAATACATAAAAATATAAATTCATCTCTCCGCCCACTCATTAATTTCTAATTTTCGAAAGTGATATATCATAACATTTTTACAGTTCTGTGTCAATTTGACTCATTAATAATTTGTGTTTTTCATAAAGAATTTCTTATCCAAGTCACAAATTTCATATGTAGCTAGCGTATTCAATCTTGTCAATTTATTTAATTAGTTACATACAAAATTTATCATTTCGATGCTGGAAGTAAATGTTACGAAAATATTATATTTAAGATAGCTTGTGATAAATGCAATAAAAATGTCAATGGAAAAAGTATTTCAAAAACAATGTGTATATGTAAAAAATATTCTCAATAATCTTTTTATAATAAGTTATTTCTTATATTATATTAAAATAACTTTAATAATAAACAAAAATTAACTAACAAAATAAATTTCCTATCACAGGACAAAATCAAGACGGTAATAGGTTTGCGATTTAAAAAAAGGTAAATTAACGTAAAGTAAACCATAACCAAAGAAAATTTCCTTTAAGTTGACAGTCGGTTTCTCTACAGAAAATTATCCCAACTCTGAATTTTAGAATCCCAGCAGGGAGTGACATCTGAGAAAGTCCTCTGCCGGATTCTTCTTTTTACCATTATTTATTTTTTGTTTCTATTACCGTCTTGATTTTGTCCTTTGATATGATTTTTATTCTGTTAGTTAATTTTTGTAATATTGTCAATGTATTCCTGGAAGCTGCTGCGTATGCGCACCACCGGATGATTGTGTGCTTTTTGTTATTCTTGTTCTTTTAGTTTTAGATATTTTTCCGAGGCTACTTCTTAGTATCAATTGGATTCTAGTATATTTATCAATAAACTTGATTTTGATATGTGCGTCAAACTGACTTATTTCAATAAAAATAGATAAAAAAATCAGCTGCCCTAAATCTGTTGTTAAACGCAAAACTATGACCCATCACCCCTCTACTGTGCCCAGTTTGCTCTCAGATTCTTCTCCATCGAAATACTTCTTGCTGATCTGAGAGTAACTTGATTTTCTGTAAGAGATATCGTAAGCAAGATACGACCTCCTGTCATTCTGTCATTGTATGGCTACTGATCAGATGCAACGGTTGTGTGCAGGTAATCGAAAACATGTCAGTCTTATTTATTTGGACACGTTTTTTCGCATGGATGGAATGAAAATGCTTATTATATCGTGAAAGATAGGGTGATGTATTTAAATAATTATTTCGAACAAGAAACGGATACATTTCTATTTCGACTTTATCGTGATTTATTTTGATTTAAAACAAACTTAATAAAAGTAAATTATTTTTATTCAAAACCAAATATGTAAATGAATTTATTCAGGTGCAGGTAATCAAACGGACGGGTGTGCGTGAAAATCAGGAAAATCCCAATTTTCATCAGATCGAATCAGAGTTTCAAAGTTATTTGTTTACAGTTATTTTGCAGTTTCTAACTAAAATTATTTTTGTCCTTATTACTTTATTGTTTTTCACTAATCAGCTCTAATCTTATTAATCATATCAGTTGAAAAGTGTGATGTTTAAATCCCTTTTCAATAAAAGTGATAAAATGATAGACGATATAAACGTTTATTATAACTCAGGATATATCTCAATATGCACAGTAACACTGAGGAACAAAATTATATCAGAAATACAGTGAGAATTTTATTGGAATGGATTAATGCACTACCATTACACTGAAACACGAAAGTGTGAATGATCTAAGAACGGAAATTTAATCCTAATCCACATAAAACAATGAAATCTAGATTATCTGCCTTCTCACACCATCAGGCAGAGTTTAAAATTCACTTTTTCTGAGTCTTTCCAACTTATGTACTTGATCAAGATTCTCGTCACATAAAGAAAGACACATATTATCCAGCAACTCTTTCTTTATACTCTCTTTTGCAGATGCATGGATGGTTTTGAAATATCATATCAGATATAATACATATCCGATATGATATATAAATGCATCTGATATATAAATATCATATTTTTTCAGAAGGCACATTATGCTAAACTAAGCAATTATATTTGTCCCTGTGCTTTAGACTGCTCAGTGCTTTAACTGAACCAAATACATAATTTTTCACGACAGAAAGGTGAAATTTGCCTTGAAATCTTGTTATTTTGAAATAGCTATAAATATAAGACTGTTTTATGTTGCCTTAATAACACACAAAAAGGGATTTGAAAACATTTTAAATTGAGAAACGAACGACACATGATTGATTTCAGGGTAACTGATTGTATACTACGTAATTTTTCAATATCTAGAAAAAAATCTCCTGACTTTCTAAGATTTGGAAAGAAATACATTAGTGGTATCTTAATTTTGGCAATGCTATTATTAATGCCCTATACATATGAAACAAAATCAATTTTTACCTCATTTACAAAGATGTCAAGAAGATTTATTAACTAGAATTTCCAGCTGAAAAATTTGTGAATGTTCATATACTGGCATTTCTCAACAATGAAGCATCCATTTTACTGCTTTGACGTTTTAATGCGACAAGGGATTGGCAATTTTTAGAAACCAATTCTAAAATGTCAATTTCTTGAGAAAGTTAGGAAATAAAAAAATATTGAAAAAAAACTAACATTTCGTATCTGATGAATGAAAAAGCTGGTATAGAATATAACTGACGTATAATTTAAATGATACTGCGTTCTTTTATTTGCTCATTATTTGTCATGGTGACGTTTGTAATACTGACTTTCTTTTTTTACATGGAACTCGATTAGCTGTTCCTCAAAATTTATGGCTCATCTGAAATAATATCATACCTTGTGAGCCATTCCTGAAATTATTCTTTCTTACGAATGTTTTTCTGAATGAAGTTGACAACTTAATTTCGATATTTAGTCTAAGAAAAAGGGAAAAAAATGTACAGCTATTTTTTTTTAATTTTTCGATTTCAAAATTTTCTTGCATTTTAGGGGTTTGTGGAGCTAAAAATTGAATCTCCCAAAATTAGAATATATTATATTTTTGACTACTTTCTATCTCATCCCATGTTGATGGACATTTATAAACAAAGCAAATAAGATTCCAGTATATAAATCCAGATACCAAATTGATGAACAAAATTTCATATACTGCTATCGAATTTTATAAATATTGTTTTCTCTGTTCTTCCTAGACTGTAACAAGGCAATGAACTGTATCAGAACGAAAGAAATTTAAAAGAGATAAAAAACATATCTTTAAATTTCCAACCTCTAGGATACAACCAACATCATAGAATAAAATTGTTGTGAACTTGATTTGCCTGCCTTGTTTTCATTTGGCTTAATTGCATCAACCGTTGAACCCTGTGCTAACTATATTTACACCATTCAGTTTTTAGAAAGAATGCAACCGAAAAACATTATCATGTTAATTAAAGCGAATGTGAAAACTGTACTTAAAAATTAATATTTCAAGAAAGAATATTTTATCATCGGGTAAAAGCACGCGGGTGAAAGATTTGATGAAGCAATAAAATTCGCCTTGAAAGTCATCACAACAATAAAAAGCTTTGTTACAAATTGTGCTTAAAATAGATATTTAAAAATATATAAAAATCAGAGAAAAAGGGTACAGAAATAAAATTGGTGCACTGAAAAGCTATTATTTTAATTTTAGAGTGGCTGGTGTAAAGTTGGTTTCTTTTGCAATAGGCTAAGAATTCATTAACAGGAAACGTTAAAATTCCGATTACTTCTTAATATATTAAAAACCTAATTAAAATTCTAAGAACTGCTTTATGAGTGAGCACCTGTTACCCAAGAAGTAATTAACTGCCAAATTTGGTAGTTCTAGATCCAACGGTATGCCCTGTGAAACATTGCATTCTGTGCTTTACTCATTGTGTTGCACTCTATACGC
Organism: Araneus ventricosus; assembly: GCA_013235015.1. Lineage (NCBI taxonomy): Eukaryota > Metazoa > Arthropoda > Arachnida > Araneae > Araneidae > Araneus > Araneus ventricosus. Next base: position 472,362 of record BGPR01000401.1, on the reverse strand, counting down.
TTTCTTCCGTGGCACAATTTACAGTAAGCAGGCCCGCCAAAAGACATTAAGTTGAGACAGTTGGCCTATTTCAAAGATATTATCTATGGTGATCTACTTTATAGTTTCTGAGTTAGTTCCCATCGCTGACGAATGTTGCAATCATTCGTCCGACTGTCGAAGTCCATGTCTATTAATTTGGCCATATTCAATAGCTATTGTATTTAACAAAAGACATTATGTTGATTTTATCCTAAAGCAGTTTTTGTCTTTCATAACTAAGAGTGTTTGAAAATAAATCAACAGAGGCATTTAACATGACGTCACAATGGCATACGTAAACGCATATGTCATCTAACATCTAACTTCACTCTCAATTACACCTTAATATCATGTCTCCTTACCTCCTGCCAGGTGTATAACGATTCCAAAATTAAACACATGTTCAACTTGAGCTCGAATTGACTGTTTTTTTTTCTTTTTTTCCTAATTAGCTTTAAAAATAAATGTACCTGTTATATATCTGATTTGCTTTGAAGCAAACTTGTCTGAACAATTTCTATAATATAGCTTGTTAATGTTTCGAATCTTACAGAAGCTTAAATACATATGAAGCAGTCGTTGAATTTCAAAGAACTTTTATGAAGGTGAATCTCAATTTAGAATCAGATGGATTTATTATTTATAGTGCATTATGCATGGCGCTTAAAAAATATTTGGCTCTTCAAACTGATATTTTATCTGATTCTGATTTGACCTTCCAAGTCACGTGCTGCTTGCTTAAAGTACTTTGAATTTTATATCGCTGTTTCTTTTCTCGTATTTATCTTTTCGAGGAAAAGATCATTCTGCAGACCTTCAAATATCATTCCTTTCTTTTTTGAGATATAATCTTATTGTGCATCTAGCCTGTTGAATAATCTGTGGACAGACACGTTTCCCATTGACAGATTTCGTCCAAAATTTGATAGAAATTTACAATTCTGGTGTGAAGTACACATATCAAATTTCATTTGTCTAGCAGATTCTGGGTTTTAGTTATCTTGTTCATGGACAAAAAGACATGATTCGAAAAAATATTGGGTTTTCGGTCTCAGAATTATCAAATTCTCGAGATTCAATCATTGAAGGTTGCAATACTTTCTCCTTCTATACTTTATATACGAGTAAGTAAAAAATACCGCTGAGACTTGTACTATTAGGCTTTGTGACTGCAATAATCAATTATACAGCTTTCCAATCAAAAGACAAACACTGAAATAAAGTATAAAATACCCAGGGTTCAGAACGACCGACTATCCCATAGAGACAAAAATGTGAAAAGAGAAGTTTGCGAGTACCTGTCTAAATACCTAATGAAGACCATCGTCGATTTAAGCAAATAAAGGCGCCGAAGTGGTATGAATTATTAAATATTGGACAGAGAAGGTCGTTTTGAGGTTGTTATCACACTGAAGTCATTTTTTACAGGATGAGTTTGGTTTCGCTGCAGCAGAAATGGGACCGAATCAGTATCCCAAATATCACTTTACACTTTTTTTAATATACCCAATGAACGGAAGTTGGTAATCTTATCTGCAAGAATGAAACGTATCCCTGTTGAAAAATTACCTCTAACGCGATTTGTTACAAGTAATAATACGTATTCCTAACTTCATACAGGGCGTCCACTAAAATCCTTCTACCCCACATTAACTTGAGAACGGCGACAGCTATTGCCACATACCTGGTGTCCAGGTATAGTAAAGTGGCTATGTGCTATACGGTGAGATCAGTTACAGCACCACCTGGCGGCAAGCAACATAGTTAGCGTTCCTATCTTGAAAACGGTAACAATTACCAAATGGTAGAGCGTCTCTGATTTAGTATGAAAAGATACCTTGTGCACATTAATACGAAGAAAAGGACGTTTAAAATGCACACACAGCCCCTAGATAGCTCTGTAGCCGATCTCACCGTGTAGCGCATGGTCACTTGATTATACCTACAGGCCAAATTTGCGACAATAGTTTTCGCCGTTTTCAAGTTAATGTGGGGCAAAAGGACTTTAGTGGACACCTTGTATGTTAAACATAGAATAAATGGATTAATTTATTTAAATTTTTTCACAAAAGGTAAAAAGATGAGAATCAATGTTAAGCAATTCAGTCACGTGTTTACTTTCAATATACATAGTTGATGTAACAATGCGTTGAAAATAACAAAACCATTCAACATCACAAAGTCTTTTCATGAATTAGTGGCGAAGCCGATCTCTCCATGCACATGCGTACTTGGAACAATCTCTGCGCATGCGCTAGCTATTCAACAGCTAATGAGAGAACCAGCGCTGTCACTTTACTGTTCGACTTTTATCCCTGAGAGGAGTGCGATTTTGCTGGTGTGTGATGGCGGAATAAAATTTGTTAAGTTTAAATCTTGATGCATCTTTTTGAAATGAATTAATTACTTTCATATTTTATGACCCCCTAAAATCAGTAATGAACAAGCATCTGAGAATAGCGATTATTTCGCTATAAATTAAAAAAATACCATCTATTAATTAGGGATAATTTTCTCATGATCATGATGGATTTATTCACTCAAAGCATTCCTTTAAAAATTAGCCCAATTACAAGCAAGAATGTTTTCAATAAAAGAGAAAGCATATTATGTCATTTCAGTGCTCAAACTAATTACGACTTATTGAAATATTGGCCTCATTGAAAGTTCTCATTAAATTTCTACAGTAGGACAAAAAACCGCACGAAAAAAATCTAAAAGTTTATTGTTCTGTGATTATTATTTCATTACAGACAATATTATTTCAATACAAATTGTAAATAATTGTTAACGCCTGATAAGAAAATTAAGAAGACCCCAGGTTTCCCATCCCTGTTACAAAAATGGATTGTTCCTTTATGCCTGACTTGCACTTAACATTTTTAAACAACTTTTCCGGATACCCTATCCTGGTTCTGTCCTGAGAATCCACTGGAGCGTTGAAAAGAAAAAGCAGTTCCCTAATCTAAACATTTTCTTACGAACTGTACAGATATAGAATTAGTGATTTTTTTTGTTTATCTCCGCTTACCTACGTTGTGCGACTAAGCAATGAGGACAGTCCAGTGTATTAGCAATCACGATGGTAATATATAAGGTTTTTAATTACCTTGACCTCATTATGTCAAAATATGTGCGGGGTATAAATTGTTAAGGGAAGACAAGAATAGATAACCCTATAGGCTGCTGAAAGGAGCCCTTGATCTTTCTAATGACATAAAAAGATGAAAATCAAAAATAAATTATTACATTATCTCTGAAATAAAATTTCCAGTAATGCATTTTAAAGAAATTCTGCAAACACTTAATGGTATTATTACATACTCTTTAAGTACACTTGTTGCGCTTGATATATATATATATAGAGAGAGAGAGAGTGTACAGTGTAGAGTAGACATCCTAGTAAACAAGCAGTCGTTGAAGTCCAAATCAGTTTATTTAATTTACTTCATAAGTTTCAGCTAGTTTTAAATATTTCAGGTGAATATCAAGCCATGATTTAAAATATAGACGCAAAGCGCAGTCACCGGCGATAAAGAAACAAGCCACGCCGAAACGAGCGTCTGGTATAAAGGTTACATGATTTTGAAAAGAGGAAGTTGCACCATCGCAGCAAGATTAAGTAGTATTGCAAAAGAGGGGAATTCCCGATCGCTAGAGCGGTTGAAACTAGATTTCAAGCCAGTTAAAGTGACAGTTAATTGTGTGTTAGAGCTTAAGTAGAAAGAATTTTACGAATTAAATTTTGACTAGCGTTTTTTAAAATTAGGAAAGTGTTAAATTATTATATATATATATATATATATATATATGAGAAAAAAAGGAAGAAAGAAAAAGAATTGAGTTGATATTGGTATCACTAAATGTTTCTTAAATAATTCTCAAATTCCTTCTCAATAAAATCGTTCCTTTGTATTAGGTTGAATATCTATCTTTCCTTGAATATATTTCACAGCTTATTAAAGATATTTTTCTCAACGGATATATAATTCGAATTATATGATTCGAATAGTTTTGAAATTTAATGAGCACTAGAAAGAATCACTATAGGCGCAGCTATCCAGTATTTTTATTAAAATGAGAAAGGTCACACAAGATAACACTGAAAGGAGATGCTCGCCAATTTGCATAAAGATGAGAAAGCTTGTTTCCGTAAAGAAACTCCAACTAAAGATCGTTGTTTCAAGAAAGTCGCATTTTTTAGCTAGAATTGATCTCTTGGGGCTTATCTTCATAATTTCAGCTTGAAATTCTGCTTTCACGTTGGCTGTAATAATGCTATTATTGATTAGTACATAGCAAAAACATTATATTTTGTCTATTTAGAAGTTTTGCGAAATGAACCACCTAGTTTTCTTGCTATAATGATTTATTCTTTGTTAGAACTTTTAGTTTCCAGACACATAATGATGTAATTTAATGAACTACACGCAAACAGAATTTTCTAGTGGTACATTCTCAACAAGAAAAATGGGATACCTTTATAACTCATGTATTTATTATCGCATCTTCACAAAACTAGGGTCGATGGATAAAAGTCGAAGGGGCAGGTTTATTTAAATCGTTAAACTGATAAAGTGAGTTAATTAACATAGTTAATTAGCTGCTATCTCGAAATTTTTTCGTTATGTCTAAGAATTTCGTTTACTGAATGGATTCCTCGTCATGAAATTAGTCTCCTCAAAAACTTTTCATAGAGTTCCGATGAAATTTTGTGAGTTGCAGGGTTTGCAAAAATGGCTCTTCTAATGTTAAATCAGTCATCGAACTTTCGATAATATCTCGGGAACTTTCATATGTTTCTCAAATTTCTTTTCACTCACTAAAAGAGTATAATCCTACTGCACAAAAATGAAATTAACTCGTAAATAAAAATAATCAATATATTTTACAAAATTTTAAACAAGACTGTGAGAAGAAATTGAATTGAAGCATAGTAAAATATTTACAAGAGAGCAAAGCCGAGATACTGAAACGTCGGAATACAAGAAATTTTGTCATATCTGCAATAGTTTCCGAAATATTTGCAAAAAACAGTAGAAATCGCACAGCCGAGTAGTAATGCTCTGTAACGCCCACTTTTTGATGAACCGTTTATTATCTCTTCGTGAAATACGGGCTTTAACACCAATTAAAAAAATCGCTCTCGAAAATTATTTATTCCTTTTCCAAATCAGACAAATTAAATACAAGATGGATTTTTCTTTATTCAAAAAAAATTAATCTGTTGATATAAATTTTCGAATTTCTTATTAGAAGAAAGAATAATTAAATTGTTGAATTGTGATTTTTAACAATTTATTTTTACTTTATTTTCTTTCCTCTTTTTTTTACAAGATAATATTATCAATGGCTAGTTGTGCAAATAACACACTATGTAAAATTTAAACATAATATATAATTTTATAACATCAATTTCCAGTTAAATTTATGTTTCTCAATGATTTAAAAACATTATTTTTTAACAGACGCTGAATTCTTTAGCAAAGTTTGGGGACTGAACGATTGTTATTTTATTCTAATATTTTGAACATGAAAATGGGAGACTTATAAAACAATTACCTCAATATCAATAATTTTCATTCTCATTCCAATTAGACAAGAAAACACATTTTCTCATTGTATGACATTGTTGCACAAAAATAACTAAAATAATACTTTTAAAACGCAAACGTTATAGCTTTAATACAAGTATAATAAGAAACAGATAGTAGCTCATATCTGATGCAATTCTGCCAATTGTATACTTCAAGTTCGAAGGGAAATCTCTAGTGATGCAATCTCATATACAAATGAAGACCTCTTGAACATTTTCTAGATTGTTTTTTTTTCTGTTTAACTGTCTATATGTCTGATGTATTAAACCATATATCAAATTTCATCCATCTAGTCTTTTTTTGAGTTATCATGTCCGTATGCACGAGATCGGACAGAGAGACAGAAAGCCTTTCCTTAAACGGACTTCCCGCCAAACTTGATAAAAATCCATTTTTTGGTGTAAAGGTCACATATCATATTTCCTTCCTCTAATTCCTTCTATTTTCAAGATATCGCAGACAGAAAGGTCCGATTCCAAAATTGGGCATTCGGCTTCAGGGTGGTATAAAAGTGAATATTCATTAAAATTTGCAATCAAATTATTTGACGATTGCAATAATTTGTCTCGTATACTTTGGATACGAGAATATATGAAAATTTAAACTCCAAATAGAGTTTCATAACCAGGAATACTACCCGTATGCAGTTCTTTCAACCAGATAGAGTCGCCTGAATTACTTGTAGCAAATTAACATTAATCTCCATAATTTGAAGCCCTAAAATTTGCTTAATCTGTTTATCGAATTAAAAAAGAAAAAGTGTAACATATTTATTATTAACCAAAAAAAGAAACGTTTCGCTGAATGTATTTCCTATCCGAAAAACAATCGTTTCCTTCTGAAAATATAATCGGCTTTTTTTAGACAAATTCATCGCCTTAAAATGTCATTACGGATATTCGTTTCTCAACGATGAGCTAAAATTTCGTTTAGAACTAGCGAAATCAGTGCACTTCATTCGTAACAAATAATTCTGATTGTTCATGAAAGTCTGTTGTCAAATGCCTTCAGGACGGGAGGCTGCATCATGAAATAATTTTAAAAGAAACGAAATGCTCAAAATTTCAGATAATTTTAAGAATTTGAAAAAGAATGTTTATTAAAGATAAAGCTGAATCATGTTTAATTAACTGTCCTAAAATTCCAAGGAAAAAACCCGAAAGAAAAGCTTTTTTCTAATAAAGAAGTGAGATTTATTTAACCTTTTAACCGGTTTGCTCGTATTATGTACATACCCAAAGTTGTCCCTACTGGTTTGCCCGTACGGAGCAGGTGCATTCATATTTTCTCCCTTCCAGTTGTGGTTTTCATGTTATTTTAATTCTCGTAACAACACTATCGATATTTTTCAACAGATGGCTTAACGTGACAATGCTTTCCATCCGAATAATTTGTTAAAGGCGTTTTTTAAGCAGCCAAAGAACAAAAGCGAGAATTTATGCAGGAAAAAAAAACGCTTCTGGTAAAAAAGAAAATTGCAGATTGAAGTGTTAATATATAATCCTTAGAGGGTTGGTTGTATTTACGCGGAATTTTCAGCAAACAAAATAAATTTTTACGCAAGAAATATTTCGAACTTCTGAAAGAAATTTTAAACACTTATAGAAAAAGTCATCCTAAATCAAAATATTTAAAAATCTCGTTTTCCGTAATGGAAAAAAAATTATAGATATTTTCGAGATAGCGGTTAGTTGACTAATTAATTAACTCAGCTAATCAATTTTTAGATTTGAATAAACCTGTCTCCATGAGTCATTATCATCAACGTTAGTTTTGTGAAGATGCGATAGGAAATATACGAGTTACAGAGGTGTCCCGTTTATTTGTTTGAGCAATGTACATCAATTGCTGTTGATTGCTACGAAATTTTATGATTTGCTATTTTTGCTAATGTTATATAAGATAAAAC
>BGPR01000401.1:448988-464825 GCA_013235015.1 Araneus ventricosus | reverse complement strand
ATAATTTAGAAAAAAGAAATTTTAATTCAATGATCATGACTACACCAATACTTCCTTTGCAAAGGAGTTTTTAAATAATCAAACCCAAATTGCCCAAATCGAAAGCCAACAAAAAATTCAGCTTGATTAAATTTTCGGTTTTAATTTCATTTAATTTTAACTACTTTGCATAATAAACAGAACTACTAACAAGTAGAACTGATTCAAATTTTAAAAGAGTAAGTGCGCGTTTGATTTTCGCTTTAAAAATGAAAAATGAAACATACATGTTTCAGTAGACATATACTCTTATCTCTACGATATCTTAATATTGCAGTTAATTTTCAGATACTGCATTTCGTCTCTTACATTAGCGCTTGTAAAGGGTGAATAAGGTCCCAAAGCAATAACTTCTTCAAATATGAGAACGCGCAAAGATATAGTGACTGAAAAAAAGAAACTGCTGAATCAGAGGAAAATTTCCAATAATATTGAGAAAGTAATTAATACATCGGCTCTCGCAGACATGCAAAATCTGCGTAAAAATATGTCTCGACTTTTAGAAGGAATGACTCAGCGCTTATCAGAAGACGGTAAGCAGTTCTTTTATTAAATTTCGAATACCATCTATCGAAACGAGGATGAATATGATTAAGCTTGCGTTTTGATAAATGATTTGTTTCATTAAACTTTTTTTCATAAAGTAGCAATATTTGCCTATGTGATATGCGAAAAAAATGCCTACGAGTTTGTTAATTATTTGGTACAGAAATGAGGATAAAGTAAAGATTCTTTTGTTTTAAAATTCATTTAGACGTAAAGAAATGTGTAGCGAAAGAGCTCTACATTTTTATCATTTTTTGTGCTCAGTAGCTTCCATTCTTAAATATTTTTAAAGTATTTCACAAAAGGGTAATTTACTACTAACCAAAATATTAGGAATACATCGTAATGCAGTATTAATAGTTTTGAACTTTATTGATGATAGCAGATATTCGTCCAGGCATGGACCTTACAGGAACCTTTGAAGAGGAATGCTAACAAAATGGCAATTTTTAATTCCCTGAGACTGGATGGTTCTGTTTCAGAGCTGTGGACAGATCTTCCCACTTTATCCCTCAAATGTGTCAAACACTGGCCCTACATTCAACATGATGGAAGAGAAATCTGTACTCTCAGACATACAACCTTTTTCAACTCGCCAAATCTCCGTGCCATATTTCTTTACCCTACAAAACCACGATCTCTTAGGTTCTCCAGCGAAATCAAAGGATAGCTTTTCGGTTGCAGGCAATTAAAACCAATTCGTTATAAGAACTGTTCTGTAGAAAGCAATGTTTTTTATGATGATCCTAGGTTGTACGGCGCTGCTCTGTTTGTTCTATTGTAGTAATTTTGTTCCTGAACACAATTGCTGTCAGTTACCTGGTTCCACTTTCGTACACAAGCAAAATTTCCAGCCAATATTTCGGTTTTTTTTCTCTTTCTTTCTTACTTCTGTTTCTCAGGTTTAATTTTGTTTATGAACGTTAAAATTTAAACATTAAGAAAAAAGCGATATATAGTTTTCTTTAAAGTGCGAGTTCTATATTTAGTGAAAAGATGGAGAATTTTTCAAATTTTTTTATAAAAAGACATAGTTAGTTTTTCACAAATTATCATTGATTTGCTGAGTTATTAAAAAGAAGGGCGGTCTAGGAGATGCTATTAAAAATCGGATGTTTCTTAAAACAGACACGAAGATCAAAACCAGATATGTACAACTGTATCCGTGTCGTTGTGTGTGTAAGTGTGCTGTATCAACTTTGCAGTAAACTTGTTTTGCAATTGTGGTGTGAAGTTTGTCATAACAACTTCACAGCAAATTTGTTTTGCAAGTGGGTTGGTCGATTATGCTTTGTTACTTTGCAGTTTCTTGCAAATTTGCCGCACCAAGTTTGTTATGGCAAGTTAATATCAAGAAAAATCACCCTTGTTGCAAATGTTCATGTTATCTGGGAACAGATTCGCAAGAATCCCCATTTATGTGCAAATCTTGGCGAATTTCATGTATCTTTGAAAGTGTTCTTCATCCTGTGAAGAGAGAAGTATAACTATGAGATTTGGACAATTAAGAAACTTTAAGTGTACATGTACTGTCCAAAAGTAAGGTATCACCAAATAAAGAGTTTACACCGTTATAGACTTCCATTTGCGAATCTATGTATTCCCTCTAGCTGACCTAAGTGTTGTCTCCAGTTAGAATTTCCTTCCTGATTCTGTCTTGTTTTTGTACTTTCTGCCATCCCTAATAGTTTGTAGGCTGTTTATAACGTAGCGATTTGAATTCCTCAAACTTTACAATTATTATTATAAAAATTATACTCTGTGCCTACTCATTAATGTAATTTCAAAGCACGTTCTCATCTTTTAATTATAAAAAATTAATCAGTGACTCCATAGCGCTGCATATCTCCACGGCTGTAGGATATCTTTGAAAGAGTTCACCAACCCATGCACTACGGCTATAAATCGTGAATTACTGTGAACTTTGAGCAGTTGTTGTGAAACTTTACGTGTACACGTACTAAGCGAGTTTAAAGTTTCACCAAATAAATAGTTTTCACTCATTATTGACTTGTCATTACTGCATCTTCCGGTAACCTCTAGCTCACTTCGCTGGCATTACCGATCATAATTTCTTTTGCGACTCTGCTTGATTTAGAAAGTAGTAAATTACGTCAGTGGTATATCATGAGCGAGATATAGTTTGGACGCCACGATGCATTTATTTTATTTTATTTATTTTCAATCAATGTTAAACATTTCTCTCGCATATAAATCTATTTAAACACGTCAAATTTGACGGGAAATCTCTCGAATGAAGAGTTAATTTGTTCCCGTCATACCATGGCGAGTGATTTTCTAGTGATCTATATAAAGTGGATTACAAAGTGCAGTCTCTAGACTAGAGCTTAGCTAAAACTTCCGAATTTTTTTGCAAAAACTGTGTTTAAACATATTTCAACGTTTTTTTGTGAATGTGCTTTGAAAAACATCTTGTATCATGTTGATGGCTATTAATTAGTAAAATATGTTATGAAACTGGGATGACACGTTATGAATATCATTCACTCCTACTTTATTTTAGATGAAGAGAATTTTAAGAAATAAATTCCAAGATATTAATGATAATTTTATTAATTTTTTTTCCCATTAATTAACCTTTAATATCCTTTTTGGTATTCAATCATCCTACCTAGAAGGAGTTAAAGTGCAATTTTCTGAATTTATGATTAAATAATATTGACTAATTTCTAATAAAATAATTTTAATGATCTGGTCCGGTGCAATACTATTGCAATAAGAGGCATAAAATAATTGTGATAATTTTATATTCTAAAATAAATGTGAAAAATTAATTATTCATATGCACTTTAATGATTTTTCTAGGCCCCTTCTAATCTAAGATTTCTTAGATTCAATTACTTTTTCATTCCTTTTATTAAAAAAATTATAAGAATAGAAAGATTAACAGAACATATTTCGCAGATATAAAAATATCTTATGCTTTTAACAGAATGGAAATTATTTTTTTTTATAAAAGCTAGATATTAACAAGCTTTTTTTTTGGTGCTTCATACCACCAATCGTTCTATCCTTTTTACGCAATCCATCATTTGTTGAGTGCTTTCAATTTAAGAAATTCAGTCTCATATATGATTGTTTATGCGGTTGTCTTATCGCTTTCCTAGAACTATATAAAAATCTTCTGTCAATGGTGCTGTATAATTTCTTTGTTTTGTTCTAAAATGACCATTACCACATTTCAGATTCTCACGCCTGGAATATTTGTTAAGTATGTAATACATTTTTAACAGAGAAATTAATCAAGATAAATAAATTAAATTCTAACGTAAATAATTTCAATCTGATCCCTGCGTTACAATATAACATCATTACATAAAAACAGAAAACGTCATTTATGAAAATCGAAAGAATATGGCCGGCCTTCTAGGAGGACGCCATTTTTTTTTTTGTCTTGACCGAATTGGATCGGCAATTTTTCTAGTCCATCTACTGATGGCAATTTTATTTAATTTTTAAACAGATTGGAACGAATGTCGGAATAAATATGTTTTCGAATTAGGGGATAACTGTCTTTCTTGTTAAAAATCCCTAAATCTCGTAGCTCTCAAAGAGATACAATTCAAGACATTTATGAAGCACATCAGCACAAAGAGAAAATAAAATATCGTCAGTAGTGGTATTGATGCATAATTTTTATTAAATTATTTCTTCATAATATGATACAAACATGATTGACAATCAGTTTGAAAAGCATAAGATTGTCAAAAGAAGTAAATAAATAGCAAAACAAGTAATGGACTGGTGTTTACTCATACAGCCTGTAGGAAATATGTTTCTATCTCCTCTTTGGTTTGCAGTTCACCTTTGATGAAAAAATACCTAAATAATTTTAGAAAACAAAGGCTTGCATCGCAGCGACAGGAAACATCTTGACATCCTTCAGCAACTCTATGTTTTTGAATAATAGATAAACTTCTTCACTTTCGACGAGAGCAAAATGGCGACAACTTTTATTTGTTATTCAGTTCCAGATATTCCATAAGAATTTTTTCCAGAAGATACATTCGGTTGATTCTTAAGAATTAGTATTGTACCCCGTTGAAAATGATTTACATTTTTAAATATTGCGCTTAGGGAGGATTTGATGCAAAAATGTAACTTTAAAAATGCGATTATTTCAATAGCACCTTCTTTCACACCCTTTTATTTAACTTCTTTCATGTCTGATAAGAAGAAAGAATTTTGTAATAAACGTGTCACTCGCTTTTAAATATATTAGGGTTCTGAAATTTTCTATAATCGTTAAAGACTCAGCAGATGAAAATAATTCTGTAAGAATATCAAGACAGAGATGATTATCATAAGAAAAAAAATGCCAAATATCTATTAAAAATTAAAACTTTTTTATAGATATGATTGAAATTCCAGTTTACTTAGAACAATTCAATTAGACACTTTAGGATTTTGTTTGATCTTCAAATTTTTCAGAAACCAATTATTTTCTGCTTTATTAAAATTTTAAACAATTATTTTCTATACTATATTAAAAATAGTGTTTTTAAAACATTACTTACTTTTATTATTACTGTGTTTATTTATGTAAAGGAACGCCACAGAAAATACGTTTGAGTGTAAAAACGAGAAACCATCAGAAAAAAAAGTTTGTAAGCAGCACCTTTCAAAAAATTTTTACTCTCTTAATTTTTTTCTCTTCTGAGAAAAATAAAAGAAGCCGCTAGTTGTACCAGTGCAATGGTTGGGAAAGTTCATTAAACTTCAGACGAGATACAGCAATGGGAATGCCGAGACTCGTTGAAACTCAAAGTAAGATTTGCTTCTTAGGCCCAAGTATATAAAATTGACTAAGTATATGAAAATGAACAAACAATGATCAGTTGTTCAATTGTGATAATGCCTGACCCCACACTACCCACCAAATTCAAAATTTGATATAATTTTCAAATGGTAGTTCTGGTACCATCTAACATATAGCCTTGATTTGGCTCTTACTGTGATTACTTCCCCCCCCCCCTTAAATGAAGTAGCACCTTTGAGTAGCAAGGTTTGAAAAACTGATGACAGCTTCCAAGAAGAGATTAAAGAGCACGGGCATGATTTCTACCAAATCGGAATGAATAAGTTCTTCAGGTGGTGTTATAAATTATTCAGTCGATTTGTCTTTCACGTGGAGCAATGATTGATGTTTTCATGTCCGTCTAGCATCCCATTTGAATTTTACGCAAGCTTTTATTTTATAATTTTTTATTAGCATTGTAGATTTCTTTTCTGTTAACTACACACTTCCAAAGAAAATATATATTGAAAAAAAGCAGCTAATAATTTTCCAAATTCACAATTTCAAATTCAAAAATTAATTCACTTGCAAAGAAAATATATATTGAAAAAAGCAGCTAATAATTTTTGTTATAAGCAGCATTTTTATTCAAGAAATTGGAAACAAAATATCTTTTAACGGTTCCCGTGGTAACAAGCTAAACCATGTTCTTTAACATTCGATCGTTCATATTTTTCCAAATATAGAGGGAGCCTCCAAATTTCAAAGGTACCTAAAATGGACAACGTCAATTCTATTTAATATTTGAGACACAAAATAGGCAACTTATGTTGTAACTGCATAAAAATTTGAAGTATAAAGCTACTTTTACGAGAACGCGCTACAATGTTATGGTTGGAGAACAAGTGTATAGATTTAGGTATCTTTGGTTGATTATTTTATAAAAAAGACAAAAAAGACCTTACGCTGCTTTAAAGTAAGTCGAAAAATATCTTATTATATCCTGAGACAGGAATTGTTTTTGTTTACATTATACTATTATTATTTTATTAAAAAAGCTTAAAGACAAAGTTACAGGACTTTTTGTTGTTGTCTAAAAGTTGCCTAGATTGAACTACAAACAGTTGTCTAAGTTAGACTGTTTAAATCAGTGAGACAACTATCTTCTACTACACGAATAGCTCAGGAAGTCAGTTATCACCAATAGCAGTCCTAATAAATTCCAAGTCCAAGCAAAAAACTAATAAGAATAAAAGGACACTAAATGCACAAAATGTTAGTTCAAAAGGTGTATAAACTAATGTTAAGTTGTTTCGTATCATTTCTGAGGAAACAAAGGATAAAGATAAACTGATACAGTTAATAAAATTTCATACTTGGTTTCGCACATTGTATTCTGGTTTGAGTTTGAGAATAAAAAATTATTTTTGCTTTAACTGTGCTTAAAGAAATTAGAGGTCTAATCTGAGCAACTGGTTTCTTCGATTGGACCGAAGATAAAATTTTTAAGCTATTTTTTTCCTACTGTAAAGTGTTTTTTTAAAAATAATTACATTATTTTGAAGATAAATGAACTACAAAAAATTATGCTATTTTTTTTCATTAAAATTACTTCCATCACTGAACACTAAGAAATTCCCTCTGGTGGTCCAAATTGGTGACTCTCCCCTATGTAATGAAATTACTAAGAACTGCATGTTTAGAAAAGCTTTTGCAGTACATTGAATGCTATTCACGTGTCTGAAGTTATGGAGAGAAAACTATATTTGATTCAACTAAATATTTGTCTTTATTTTAACCTAAATTTATAGCACACATATAATAGCTTTTGGATGTAAGCTGCTGTATTTAAAAATTAAGTACTTGATCTAGGATATAAATATATTGATCTGCAAAAGGACAATCTGATGAAACTCTCTAATATTGTAATATAGGCTAAATATAAAAAGAACACCGCAATTTTGAAAGGCTGCATCTACAAAAGCGAAAAAGATACAAACTTTAAGCACAATACAAATAAAGTTTTTGCCTGCCTACTTTTCCATATATTTTGATGAACTGGGTAAAATGAGATTAAGAATTTGATGTTAAGACAATTTGATTCAGAAATATGTTTTGGTGCGAAGTGGAAATTATAAAAATGGGTATTGGGTCAGGTGTCTTCCTCGAATTGTGACCACGTTCAAAATTACGAAATATGTCTCAATACGAATCTCGAGGAGATTAAAAATGTCTCATTAGAATAGAAAATTCGAAAATCGGAATTTCGGATTCTGATTTTGATGTCGCCATCTCATCATTTCTATAAATGGAAACTGATGATAACCAAAATTTCCTTTTTTTACATACTTCGACCCTTTCATCCAAAGAGTTAAGAGTATCATAAAGGTCGATAGAAAAAATTGAAATTTTGGTTATTATCGATTTCCGTTCATAGAAGTGATGGCAGGCATCAAGGTTCATAGGTGGCATCAAGATCAAAACCCGAATTCCCACTTTCCAATTTTATCTTCTACTGAGAAATTTTTAATACTGAAAATGGTAGTGAGGACATATTTCGTCATTTTGAACGTGATAACAAATCGAGGAAGACACCTGACCGAATACCCATTTTCAGAATTTCCACTTCGCTCCAAAAAAATATTTCTGAATCAAATTGACTTAACAACATCAAAATCTTAATCTAATTTTACCAGTTCACCTAAATATACGGAAAGGTAGGCAGTTTATAAACTATTGTTCTATTATACTTAAAGTTTGTATCTTTTTCGCTTTTGCAGATACAGCCTTTTAAAATTGCGGTATTTTCTTTTCATTTAATTCATTTGGGATTCTCTCACGATTCATTTGGCATTCTTAATGTTAAGAGAAATCAAGATGATTTACCGATTTTTACACAGAAATTTAATGTCGAAAAGACCATGGTAAAAAAAGAAAACATAAAAAATTAGTTAGTCTATTTAAAAAAATAAAAGCCTGTAGTGTGAAAAATGACACACTGAAAGGCTACTGATGTAAAATGAATAAATTTGAACAAACAAAACATATAAAATATTCTGTTTCACATGGCAAATTTATGCATACAGATGATATACGATGACGTATAAAAAAGTTTACAAGGGTAATAAAAATTATTTTTTAATAATAGTCAGAAAATACAAAAGGGAATTAAGAGGCATACCGATCACTTTTCCACATAATCATCAAATATATTTAGGCATTTATCTGAACGCAGGAACAACTTGTTTAACCCAGCATGGCATAAATCCCGTCCCTGCCCACTGAGCCAGCTCTCGACAACTGTTCACTGTTTGAGAAAACACATCACTGTTTGAGAAAAAAACCTTTTTCCATATAAGTGTTTGGAACCCAGATTCGGTTCCAAAACTGGGCTGTATGGAGAGGTGGCTCTAGACTTCCCACTTGAAATTCTGCAGCAATTCCTGAGTTTTGCGAGCAGTATGGGTATTGTCATGCAGAAAGGTAATACCGGCACTCAACATGGCAGGGCGTTAGCGTCGGATGGCTTCACGATGGCCCAGTGGATATATCCTTTCTCCGAAATTGAAGGAACGCTTATCTGGAATAAGGTTCTCTTTCAACAGTGATGCGAAAACATCTGTCGAGAACTGGCTCAGCGGGCAGGGACGTGATTTTTACCCCTCTGGGTTAAAGAGGTTGGTCCTGCGTTCAGACAAATGCCCAAATAGATTTTTTGATTAAGTGGGAAAGTGGTCGGCATGTATGCCTCTTAATTCCTTTTTTTTTGTATCTTCTGTCTTATGTTAATAAATAATTTTTAATTACACTTGTAAACTTTTTTTGGATCCATCCTTGTATGAGGTTAGTTCTAATAATGCTCCACATTATATGATATACCATAAATAAATAGACTATATGATAGACTTTAAAGAAAACGAAAATAATCTATGAAAAATGAACAATAAAAATGAAATATCTTCGGAACAGCATTATATGGTCATTTAGGTATGAACTTTCCTCCAGAAAATGCGAAAAAATAAAAACGACGGATAGCTGGGATGTATGGTATTTCCCTCTTTACGGAAAAAGTCCTGTTTTCCAGGAAGAAAAAGTATTTTACGAAACAGCACGATAAGAAAGAAAAAAAAACATTATTTTGTCTCATATGCTTCGTTTTTGTTCGAGACAGAGAAACAACATGTTTCTTGAAAAATAAATCAAACTGATGATAGTTTTTTTTTTGCTCAAAAACTAAACAATTAATTTCAAGCGCTAGACTTAAGAATACAGTGTGGTAACCTAAATGGAATTTCATTTGCTTGATTACTCAAGAAATGTGATTATCCTGAACCTTTTTTCATTTATCTTTGGCGCATCTTTCAACGATTGGCACGATTATGGATAACTTGGCGACAAAACCGCACCGTGTGAATTACCATTTCAAGGAGTACTGATTGCTTTTGATATGTTTATTAATTTATTTACTGCATTATTTTGTGCTCTGAATCGTCTTCAAAATTCTAAGATTCTGAATATCGTGCTTCTTTCCAGCAGTTATTATAGAAGCTGATTTATTTTTGGATCATATATGAACATATATCAACTTACGCATTTATTAAAAAGTAAATTTCTTATAAAATTTTAAAAAAATCTTCTTCTTTAAATCTTTTTTGTTGTAGCAGAACATCCTCTTCCTCCTGCGATGAGGGAATTTAAAACCAACCAAACTTTAACTATCCATCCTGCGTCTTCATCTCTCCATCCTTTTCTTCGGAGATGGAAGGTCTCGTTTCACCAGTTAAACATTCAACTTCGCCTCCTCTTCAGCCCATCATCCCCTAATGAACTCAGAACTGCTTTAGTCGTTCTTTCAGGACTTTCTTCCAAGATCCACTGTATTTCTCCTTCTTCAAATAGAGTCCCATCAGATAACTCTTCTTCAAAATCGAACTCATTAAAACTCTGTGCGGTCCATCTCTCTGTTTCTGTGTACATTTTATGCTATTTTTATTATTGTATTAATTTCTTTTTCATCTTTTCCCTTTTATTCTTTGTTTTTGAATGTATTTTTTACTCTTCATATAGTTTTTCCATTGCATTTAGTTTGTATTATTGTCCAGTTATTTCATGTCTAACTGTATAATTTTGTGGTTTTTCAAAGTTTTATTTTGCTCTGTGTTACCAAAATATTTTTATAATGTATAGCGCAATAGCAATCTTTCCTAATGCAATAGCTCCTGTAAACATTTGTAAATTTGTTATGTTTTTAATTAGGAAGCGGAGTAGGGAATTTGACAAGGTCTAAGAGAGGTCACCCCCTCGGATTTTGTGATTTTTCTTTCACTTCATGTTCGCGACACCGCTTAAATAACTTTATGGTTATAGTTGCAGGGGCATGGAGTGGTGTTTTGTATAACATATATCAAATTGAATCTAAAACACCATCTTCGATGGTCACCATTACTTATCTCTTTCTTTCCTACGTTAAGTGGGGCCGCGGTGGCCTAGTGGTAAGTTCTCGGCCTTGGGGCCGGAGGGCCCCAGGCCCGAGACCCGATTCCACCGAATACCCGCCGTGTATGGGGCCTGTTGCACGCTAAATCATACGCAGTGGCCAAACGTCCTCCCGTTGGCGTGGCGTGGAAGCTTGGAGAGGGGGTGCCAGCTCAGGTGTCGTCCTCGTCTCTGACCGAGGCTCAAAATTACGAGGTCCGTCCCAAAATAGCCCTCGTGTTGCTTCAAAACGGGACGTTAATATAACTATACGAAACTAAACTAAACCTACGTTATGTGGTGCAATGAGAGAAAGTACATAAGGATTGCAATGTAGTGTTGAGCAATCTGTAATCTGCTTCAGTTGTTTTATTCAATCGAGCGAACAAGATGCAGTGGTTCGATGACAAGAACAGGTCTTGTCAAGCGTTTCGGAAATCTAGTGATGTTATAATTTTTCACTTCTTATGTTTTTCTTTAATTTGCTGTACTTGCAGACGAATCGATTAGAGTTTAAATTTCTTAATGAAAGTTTTTTTAAAGTATTTATGCCACAAAGTTTATTTTAACCCCTTAAGGATTGCATAATTTTCAAGAAATCAGTAGTAAAAGTGCCTATTTTATTATTCAAGAAAATTGAGTAAAAATAAGTGTATGAACAATATATGTATTCATTTTTAACTTTTGGAATTTTTTTCAGCTTGAAATTAAGAAAATTTAATTTTCAGAAAAACCAACAATCAGGGTTATTATGACTGAATGTTCGTTTCCCAGTAAGTAGGAAAAAAGGTTTTACAAAAATCTGTGTTTTAAACATTAAATGATAATTATACGAAACTTGCGCATAATACAAATAAATATCAATATTTTTTTTCTTGTATGACATCTACTTTAATATAAACCAACTATCTCCAATTACACCATAATTAGTCTGTTACTGCCATCTAGTATGTAAAATAAGAAATAAAAATTTTCCCGGTTAGAAAAAGTGGATTACTTTTGATATTTTTTGTGCGTTACTTTTGAACACTCCAACCCGAAAATATCACGGGCAAGAGAAATAGAAAGCGAAACCTCAAGCCGTGATTTTGACTGGAGCGAGACTGAAGAATAATGCATTTTCAACAATATCATACTATATATTTTTGGGCCTATTTTAATGAATATCCTATTGTAATTTTAAAAATGAGCATTTTATAAGAGACTTTTCCCTGAGATATTTTTATTCGGAGAGAGGGAAAGATGTTATCCCGTAGCGAGAACAAACACAGTCCACAGTAACCATCTTTATTTAAATATAATAACAGTGAAGCACTTCCAACGTTCTTTTACAGAATCCAAGACAATCTTATTATTGATAATTTCTGTGTTCTTTCTGTTGTTATTGTGAAACTCTTATTTAGAAAATTCTAGTTCTTAACCCTTTATGCCACGGTGTTGGATATCTGCAACATACCCCAAAGGTGCTGTCTTTTCCACAGTCAGCTCTTCCAGTCGATTTCAATGGCTGTTGCATTACTGCCACATTGTAGTTAACATAATATGCTCATATAGTCCCCAACAGATGGTGATACCGAGATTGTAGTTAACACAATATGCTCATATATTCCCCAACAGATGGTGATACTGAGATTGTAGTTAACACAATATGCTCATATATTCCCCAACAGATGGTGATAGTGAGATTGTAGTTAACACAATATGCTCATATATTCCCCAACAAATGATGATACTGAGATTTTAGTTGACACAATATGCTCATATATTCTCCAACAGATGGTGATACTGAGATTGTAGTTAACACAATATGATCATATATTCCCCAACTGATGGTGATACTGAGGTTGTTTCTAAAAACAAAGTTTCAGTTGTCACTTAAACATTTTCACGAGGTTGCTCCTGAAACTTCTGGGAGAATTTAGTTAAAAATAGTGAGCAAATCCATTTATGAGAAACGTGGTGAATGTCTTTGTTAAAGCAAAGTTATCAACTGTTTTAAACACTGAAGTTTGGAATTTTTTATACCATTTTGCATTATGTTACAAAAATGAAAAAAAAAACCTTTTCTGTCAATAAATTTTTATTTTAACGTCATAAGTTTTTAAAAATACTTTTTCCATATGTACAATGATGTAGTCTAACGTTTGAGTCATTTCTTTTCAAATCGGAGTTGTTGAGACATAAAGGATAAGCAAAATGTCATTAATTTTTTTACATCATACTAATGTTTTAAAATTTTGATTTTGCTCCCTTTAATACTTGGTATTTTAAAGTTATGACACTTTTTCTTGTTCATAAGAAAAATCATCGCCAAAATTCAGAAAATAATCACTATTTGTAGCGGATTCGAATCAACGGACCTCTGACCACCATGCTGCTGATGTTCGTCGTCTCTACCTCGTCATTATTGTCAACCAGCTTGTGGCAACTTAGAGATTTTGCCGCCAGCGGAGTATAAAAGGAAGTTCAACTGAGAACTCTCTCTCTCTTTTCCCTTTTATTTCCAGGTTGCCGTCACCCGGTTCCTTCGGTGATTGATGTTCTCTTCACCCATGTTTTGGAGTCCATGGGCTTACCCTGACATCCTGAAGCGTCATGATATACTGTTTTTAATATTGTTGTTTGTGTTAAATAAATTGTTTTATTCATCCAGCAGCGCCTTCTGATGTGTGCGACATACACCACCAACCACCACTACCGCCACAGTCCGCTACATATTCGCATCCGCTACATATTCGCATCATTGATCTTTGTATTCTAATAAAATGATTTTTTTCTGATTATCCAACATTAAATTTATATGATTTAAAATTAATTCTGATATTTAAGTTTTTAATTTTGCGTCATATGTTATGTCTCTCAACATGCAAAAAGCCCTATCTCATTTGAATTCGTAACTGAAAACTCTAGAAATATTTCCTGAAATGATTAGTTTGTACTATTTTCTGAAAAGTGCGAACTATTTTAAATTAATGTTATTTTATCCGATTTTCCAAAATATTCAAATATTCTTTTGAAATAATTTTGGCACATTCCCCGGCAAAATGATGTTTTAAAAATAATTTTTTATGCATCCCATTTAAAATTTATAAAAACTTATAGAGGAACAAATGTTTTATTTTGTGTAGAAGAAAATCCTTTTGAAAAATTAATTCAGATATTCCAAATTTTTTAAATAATTTTAAGATGTTAAAATATTTTTAGGATTTCATGTTTGTAAACTTCATATTTCAATTCAGAGGAATCTATTCTTTGTTTCCAGAATGCTATAAGTTATTAATTAACCCAGACATGATTAATGATCAAAGTTTTAGGAGTAATATACTATAAGAAGTATTAGGTAATACACTGAGCTTATTTAAGCCGAGTTATAATTATAAAGACAAAAATAATAGTTCACATATTTCTGCAAATCGATTTCTTATTTTTCAGTGTCATTTCCCCCAAAATTGAAAAAATATGTAAGAAGATTTGATGACAAAATCCATTAATATTTCTGATGGCAAGCCACCAAGACCCCGTAATTAATGAGGTTCTCTTACTTTACCGGATGGCCTAGCTAAATAAATTAGTTCGAGAGCTGATGAAATTAGTTTCTCGGATTTTATCTTTACTTAAAGGAAAATTTATATCCTAGCAGCTAAGACGCATCGATTTCTTTTTACTTTATCTGAATCGTTAGGATATTAAACACCCAAAGTTGCTAAAAATAAAAAAAAAATCGCATTATGAACTTTACAAACACACACACTTTCAAAAGTTAAGAAGCAATCTGTTTTTCGGATTTAACTTGAAAAAAAATTAATATTGATGCTTGAAGTTCGGATGAATTGAATATTATCCAGTTTATGAATAAAATTTACAACTTTGTAAATAAGGCGTTAGCTACAAATTCTTGATTGCACTATTCCACAGATAGAGAAAACAATGGAATAATAACTTTACTGAACAAAATCTTGAGTAAGAGGCACTAAATAAGGGACATGTTCTCCTCTAACTGAAATGCCCTTTTATTGTTGCCATTCAGTATTTAGAATTATGTTGTCTGTCACCGGAATGGAAAGAGATGATTATATCCGGAACAACGTTTCGTGAAGCTTACGTACAGTTCCAATATTAGAGCATTCAGCAACCATCACTTTCCCTAGGTAGTCCCAAAGGTGCTTAAAAGGATTAAAATCTGGAGATCGAACTGACCATTCATTTCTTCCAAATCCTGTTCCTCTAGAGGGTTTTCTTTAGGTTAGGAAATATTAGATAATGATCAACAGCATATTGATGACTTATAAGAATTTAGGAAATATTCATGACATTCATCATAGAATTTATATCACTTTTCATCCAACCTGCCATTAGCAACGCCGCTGACTTCACAAACAGAAACACGCAACGTAACTATTCGTCTCCATTAACACAACCCCATAAAGGAGAAAGAATAAAAAGCTTCAATTCACTGCAGGAAACTATCTGCTGACCGTGCACTTCCGCCATAAACGCCACTTTCCTACTCAGGAGCATCCACACTTTTAACGAAGGAAATGTGAAGGGAAGTAAGAGCATTTTTCGAGTGACTTCATAACTGTAATAGACTCGCAACCCCTTTCACCTCACAGTGTAACGATATGGAGTAAGGCATGCAAAATTGCACGATTGCCACTTGTAGAGAATGGGTGAGAGCTTGTTGCAAAATAAATTAACCTTTGAAACGAAGTGGGAGAAATATTTCAATGGAACGTGGGAAATTGAAATGTTAAAATAACTGTTTTAGGGGAAAGTGTTTCAAGCCGAGGGAAAAAAAAATTACAAAAATAGAGAAGGCACTTGAGAGCCTCGGTTTGAAATGGAGAATTCTATTAGGAGTAAGTATTTCCCGGGCCGTATTAACCCAAGAGAACGCGTCCTCCTTAGCGAACGTCAAGACGTGCGGGGGTCATTGGATGACCCCAAACTGAACTTCAATCCTGCGCTGTTAAAAAGATTATATTTTGAGTTGGAAAAATAACGCTTTTGACTTTTAA